>JAOBRG010396089.1:0-10305 GCA_027574985.1 Umimayanthus nakama | reverse complement strand
TTGGAGAAACCGCGTGCAGGGCATTTTGACAGTTCTTTCTTGCTTGCCATCAGTGTAGTCTCAACGACCACGGCTAGTATTCCCAGTTGCCGCTGATAACAATGACTATAGACTCGTTTTTACAGCACGAGCCTCGACCTGACGTTAATTATTCACAAATTCCAGAGTAAATATGAGGTATTCACAAATCTGTGTATTGTTTGAGATTCAGATTTCGCTGGCATTTGTGAATACTGGAATACTGGAATACTGGACGAGGCTCGTGCTGTAAAAACGAGTCTATAGTCATTGTAATCAGCGGCAACCGGGAATACGAAACTGGTCTATTAAAGCATTTTGGACTGCATAACGCTTTGATTTATTTTCCCAGCACTTGTAAATGCTAAAGAAGTGTATAAAGAGAACCGTAACAAGGATGATCCTAAGGAGATTGATACAGGACACATGAATCCGGTATTTATAAACACCTTCGACTTGGGTCACATGACAAACACGTTTCGATACACAAACGCCGTCCCACATTACAAGGCATCTGACGGTGGTGAATGGCGAGATTATGAAACATGGCTAGCGTTCTATGCTAAACAAGAATGTGCAGGAAAATCTGAAGGAGACATGTATATTTACACAGGAACCTCAGACAAATACGTCAATCAGAACTCAATACCAAATCCTGAAGCGCCTCTGAGTATAACAAAGGATCCAGCAGGTCATTTGGTGAGTTTAAGAGAGTTCTTGACTACTCATTTAATGTCTTAAGTAAATACTATTTATTCTAACAGCAAATGCTAAATCAGTTTTATGTCTTTTGATTTAAGAACTTTATTAAAAAATTGTGATTTTACCTTTACACATATATTCTTAGACAATAGAACTTTGCCTAGTACGATAAGCTTCTTTCGACGCCATCAAGTGTCTGTATACTTATATTTGACAACGCTTCGCGAAAAGTGTTGTGAAAATTTTAATGTATATATGCAATGAAAGTGCAGAAACAAAATTGAAATGTTTTAACACTTACCCTGTGACCATTTTTGCGAACATTTTCTTGGTGTACAAAACATAAGATCACACCAGCCTAAACCCGAGGCTAGACACTTCAATCTACCAGGCCATTCACACGAATGCATGGAAATTTGCCGAAATAACTTGCACCTGGGGAGCAATGAAACTCGATAAAGAAAAAGACAGACTCAATTTCAAACTTGGCTCCCAACGAAATCAATGAACGATTTTCATTAACATAGTCTCAAACGTTTTTTTTTGCTTTTTTACGCAGCTCTAAACCTCTGCAGGGTGGGCGAGATTTTATCTGTAATAAAGTTTGGCAAGCTACTCCAAATTGTTTCGGCAGAGTATTGAAGGTAGTTTGGGGTGTCTGGTTCTATACTCTGGGAAGATGTAATAGAAAGTAGAAGTTAACATCTATTCTCTTGGTTGACAGTATTCCTCTTTTCGTAGACTGAAGCGCAGAAGCTGATTCAACAGAAGCTGGCAGCAAAAAATCCAAACGTAGTATATGGAAATATTGTTCACTATCCTGTCATTACCGTGCCCCGTTCTATCTGGAGCGCAGCCTGTTGTGTCGTGCCCAACAAAGGTGCAGTGGCTTCAATGGCATTGGGATAAAAACCAATAACCATTGGGATAAAAACCAGCTCCAGCAGACAGAAATGGATGTGGCTTCCCTGCAGCAAAAAATACAAGATAGCAAGATTGTCTTGTTCCCAAACAACCAGGACTGCCATGAAAAAAAGAAAACAGTGCAGATTAGTAAAATGAATTTGAAAGCCGACAGTTAGTTCAACCTAACTATGCTAAGCATGTAATTTCTTGTGGCTAAGTATAATTGAGTGAACAGATGTGAAGTACTTACTTGCATTAAATTTCACCTGTGGCAGAGTAGGAGAACGAAGAGTTTTACTTTTGACCGGAAAATACAATGACAATTTCAGAGGCTGTTCGCCTAAGAACGGACAAAATTGGTGGCTGCATCAAATAAAAATGTTGTTGGTTAACCAGACATCTATTGGAAGCTACAAAAAACAACTTTTTTCAAAACATAAAAGCAACTGCTTTTTTCGGCTAACTTCAAAATCATTAAGATTGCTTGCAACTAATGCCTTTTGAAACAAAACCTACTATTACAGAAAACACGAAAAATTGAACTCTCTTTTGGCTCTAATGTATGTTATTTTGCAAAATATAGTTTCTCCCACCAATAAGTTTTCGAGGCCCGCTTTTGCAAGAGAATCAGAAACGCTGTAGATAGTTTATTTAAATTTTATGGTTGCTCAAAAATGGCTCGAATTGAAACTCGATAACAGCCAAAGAAAATTGCTAGACAAAATTGTGTTAAAACATTCCGTGCACCTTAAAACGCGAAAGCAACAACAAGCAAAATTGTTTTTAAAACGTTATACAATACAGTACTTTATTTAATGTGGATATACATACTTAGCAATATACGCTACTTTACAGATGTCCAGCTGTCCTTTTTTTAATGGAATTTTATTGCAAAAAAATTTCGGGGTTGACAGAAAGTTATGATCGACTTGTTTGCACGAATTATTTTTGTGGTAATTCTGGCTCTTTCTGGGAATAATACACAACAATGAAATCAGCACATTTAATGTATGTGTAAGTGCATTTGCTTCTTTTGAGAATGATTATTTTTATAAAACGCATAGGCAGAATAATTTATCAATTTGTCAGAGATTTTACTCAACTAGCTCCAAGTTTTCGGTTTCTAACTATTATAAAGAATATTCGATAGAATAGTATCTCTATTTCTGTCTCTCACAAACAAACATTGGTCAAACACCAGTTAGCACACCCACAAACAAATGTCTTTACCACAAACTATTAACCAAAACTTCGCTTGGTGTAGAAGCACTACAATGATTGGGGAAAATGGCTGAAAACATCTTTTATTATGTTTCCCTCCGGCGTTTTTCTACTTTTTGTTTGTAAGTTTTTAGAGATGATAATGTACTATTTTGCAAGTTCTTTTTCCTCTTCCCACAGAAACATCAAAAGATCCATCCATAAAACTAATGGTACTGACTACTAGCTTTTAGCGATGATTGTATAAACTACAAATTGATACAAACCTTTTTTTAAATTTTTTCTAGTCTGACCCAATTCCCCCTCCGTGCTTTTCTTTCAAATGCCGTTGAAATCTGGTGTTGCTAGTTGCAGGCTAGCAAGCTTCAAATACAGAGCTGTACGTATCCCTCCAGCAAGCAGAACAGAAACCAAATACAATGGTACTATTTTCGTTTATCTCGTCTCCTGCATGGGCAACATCTAAAAACAAAAGTTAAAACTGGCAAATACTTTGTTAATCTCCCGGTGCCATTTGTAATTCTCTCCCAACCAGCAAATAGCACTTGGAGAACTGGCAGGGCAATTAGTGTATTTGAGTCATATCTTTTCCAGTGACATGGGATTTAGACGCTTTTCGTGCTTACTATTTTTATCACCAGGGAGAGTTTTCAACAAAGATGTTCCCTTGCAAAGAAACAACCTTTGGTAAGTTTTTGCCTAAGGTTAGACGCAGGCAGGTGTTTCAAAATTGAACCTGTTTAGGGGCGGATCCAGAAATTTCAGAAAGGGGGGGGGGGCCGGCAGCTCAAATTTTAGAAAAGGGGGGCCGGAATTCGACTTTTCAGTGCCGCTTTCAATCATTTTCTTCTAAACCTCTTACAAGTATTCCACCAAAAGGGGCGCGGCCCGTCCGGCCCCTCCCCTAAATCCGCGCCTGCTGTTATGCTGTAAATAAAGGTTTTTAAAAAATCAATAATTTATGTTTAGCCTACTGTGTAGTGCTTCAAGCATTGATTGCGCGCGGATGAGAAAGATTCATTGGTGCTCCGAAATTTCATGTTTCAATCAATCCAAGCCAACTTCAGATAAGAAAAAATTTGTCTGTACCTAACTTCTTCATAAACAAGCACAAACACAAGGATCATTTGATGAATTTCGGATACGGCGTTGTTTGCTCGATAAGTGCGTTTATGATAGTTACACTGATAGCCACAGCCGTCTTAGCCTGCTGAACCACTGTGGAGGGACGCTTGGCATAAAGAGTGGGGTTAGTTAGCGCGTAATGATCTTCCCTTTAAACCTACTCAGCGCAGGCAAGAAGGAAGTCCTACAGCGATGGAGAAGAGGCGAAACGACAGGTGTTAGATGGCACTGGGAGTCGCAGTCTCAACTCTGTATGTAGGCGGCGCTACTTTCCCTTTCGTAAACGATAGTTGCCATTTTGAACAGGTGTTGCTATTTCCAACAACAGTCGATGCCGTTTGTAATATATATATATATCGTAAAAAGAATGATAACGGCACCGAATCAGGTTGTTGGCGTATTGGTAGTGTTCAAAACTAGATTGTTAGCGATCACGGGTTCGAAACACGATAATTCTTTTTTTTTTTTACTTTTAGCTTTTGATTTCTTTTTTCTTTTTAGTTTCTTCTTTTGGAACTAGTGTTGGTTTTGATTAGGGTAAAGGTCAGGGTTAGTTTAGTTGTTTTTGATATTCCGTTATTAAGACGTTGTCATCTTCATGAAAACGAAAATAAACTATTGTTCGACATGTTCGAAATGGAAACGACTGTTCCAAATGGCAACGACTGTTTACGAAAGGCGAAATTGCGTAGGCGGCTCAGGAGTAAGGGGTACTGCTATCAGAGGGCTTGCCGCTAGCATCAGACATCCTTCCACCTGATCCTCGGATTCCAGGAACCAGCCATAGCTAGCCATCATCACTATCACTGATAATAACAATGGCTGTTGTACGCGACTGTTGCTTATTTTTGTTAGTTTACGACAACAAAAGAAAAACTGAAAAGAATACTTTTGTACAAGGTGTTTTGTTACATTTAAATGGCAGTGAAGAGCCCGGCTAGCTCAGTCGGTAGCGCATCAGACTTTTAATCTGAGGGTTATTGGCTCGAGTCCCTTATCGGGCGATTATTAACATTTTTTACCCTAATTAGCGCTTTCTTTTTACGTAATAGATACTAATTCAAATCAACATCAGTCTTACAGCATGAACCAAAAATGAATTGCACCAGTTAACAGATGTTGAATTAAACACAATTGTAACTTGAACTACATCATCTATTTTGTTAGTATAAGAAATGTAATGGCAAGGCAGCCTTAAAGAAACCACCGACAGGGATAAGTAAGTAAGTAAGTGTTTTATTGAAGATTAAAACCTTGCAGCCTTACAGCTGAATCAGTTGCGATAAACTTTTACAAAAGGTTGCTAAATACTTTAAAAAGTTTGAGCTAAATCTATATTATATACACGAGCTATCAAGATTAAGGGGCCTTAAGAATCAAAATGTTTATGAAGCATTACTTGTAAAAAAGGTGTTCCGGAATCTGTTCGTTTTAAATTGCCTCCTTGAACAGTGTGGTCGTTAAAAGTTCCCTTCTCTCCTTGAGTGAAGGCAAATTACTGGCGTTTAGTGCTTCTTTGTAGTATAGCACTGGGAAAATGATCCGGAGCGCATGTTTCTGCAATCTCTCTAGATCCTCAGACAGATACTGAGGGAGTGCATTGTGGAAAACCTGGCACGCCAACTTTGTTATGGGGCGGGCACAGACAAGATAGAATGAGAGAAGATCTTTGGTGGCAATGTTTGATCGCTTTCCTTTCGTCAGGACTTCCGACAGTTTGGCATTCCAGTTCAGGTCGCTTTTAATTTCAGTTTAAGCTGCCTTTGTACTTGTAGTTATCTTGATTATTCATTTAAAATGGCTTGCGTGTAGTGTAAACTCGAATTCAGAGCGTTGAAGAGAAAATTTCAGAAAATAGATATTATTTCAAGAACGAAAAGTGTTCCTATGAATCAAGATTCAAGGTTGTTTTAATAATGACTCTTAATACATACAAGAATGAAAAAATAAACAGGTTTACATGTTTTTGTGCATTGAATTAATTGATTTAAAAAACTGAACTACACAATTAGCCACTGATTTGTTTACAGTTTAGAAAGTCAAAAAAGAGCCGGTCTTGAATTTTTTTTTACATGAATAGAAATAATTAAAATGACAAGAAAAAAGAAGAAAAAAATCAAATGGCAGACCAATAAACAACAAGTAACAAAATGAAAAAAGACAATAGGCAACAAATTCACAACAAAGATGTTATTTAAAGGCTTAACTAATTAAAATTTTGCGATTTACACATATTTCAAGAAAGGTTGACCAAAAAGAAACATAAATCATGAAATATGTGACCCTGTAGAATGCTGGGTAATATCTTAATATTATTCTCAACATGCACGAGGTGCTCTCAGTTTCTGTATTACTGAAACAGCAATCTGTTGAGGGTGCAATGACACGCAAATGAGATTCGTTGACAAGTGACTCGCATATTGCTAAGCTATTATCCAACATCCCTTGGCGTCACATTTTTGATGTTTTATATTTAGTTTCGGTCATTCTTTCTTGAAATGGGTGTATAGCTACTTATAAAGGTATAAAATAATTTGCTCTTAAATTTTTTTTTTCTTTTTTCAAGTTTTCATCAAGTGAATTAAACAATGTTGCACCAACAAATCTTAACATGTTGAACTTACCTTAGTTTGTTTTAACAAGTGGAAGAGAGTAACTTTCTTTACTAGAAAATCTTGTATTGTATTTATATTTAGTACTTGTTATTGTAGGAGTGAAATACGTTTTAAATACCTTACGAAGTTTGTCATAGTGATAATCACGCATTAGTATGCAAGTTTGGAATTTAACAAGATCTTTAATCTTCAAAATATTTAAATTGTGAAATAATAGATTTGAATGTGCTCTGAAATCACTAAATGTTATCAAACGAACGACTTTTTTGGAGTTGAAAAGGGGATTAAAGGTAGAATAATATGCGTTGCCCCAGGCTTCTAAGCCATATACAAGGTAGGGATATATGATAGAGTAAAAGAGATTTAAAAGAATGCTTTTGGTGACAGTGTGACGTAATTTAGAAATTACACCAACAGCCCGTTTTCAAAACTTTGCTCTCAATGTGAGAAACATTCATAAGACTTGCAACTAAGATTCTCAACAATCAGAACACCTAAGTTTTTAGTTGTACTTTCCTTTCCGTATGGTGATAAAAAAGAAACATAATAATTTTGATAAATGATTTTTAGCTTAGTTGTAAAAGTATTTAGTTAAAGATGCAGTCAACTGCAAATGAACTGAAAGTGAACGCTAGAGCTCAGGGCTATGAAAGGCATTATAAATTATCTTACTCACTTTGATCGTTCTTGTTTCCTTGGTGCTCTTCAAAATCAGCCCTTCCGAACTGAAAGGAAATAATGATTCTTTGTTTTCTATACTTCAGCGCTAAATTAAGAAAAGTAGGCGACGATTTTTCAGTAGGTGACGATTTTTCAGTAGGTGACGATTTTTCAGTAAGTTTGATAACTTCGTCATGTAAGTATGGTTTAAGTCTTAATGTTGTAAGGCGCATTTGGCAATCTCAAAATAAATGATGATGTTTTGCCGGTAATGTCGCTTAACCATATTCAGCCTGGCCCTGGGCTTTTTGTAGGTGGCTCGACGGATGGGGAGAGGGGGTTGGGAGGGAGGAGGGGGAGGGGGAGAGGGGGTGGGGGCTGAAGTGGGGGATGGGGACCTGCCCGCCACCTATAACTTTAAAACTACTAATGATAATGAAATGAAATGAGGTTTAGCTTCATTGTTGTATGGCGTCATCATTTCGTGATAATTATTTCATAACTGTCAAAAATTTTGAGTGTTTGCAATAAACTTACTCTCCAAAGTAGTAAAACATAGAAAGGTTTCTGGCTTAAACAAAAAATAAGTTGACAATACAACTTAAAAATAAACTACCACATATTTTAAAAAATTTTAATTATTGCAAAGATTATTTTTAGCGAAAGCTCAATGTTCAAAGCTTTATTGAGCTCACAACCATAACATAAATATTTTACCCATGTTCCTTAAATTGAACAGTATATGAAGTGTTACTAAAACCGTTTTCCACCTATGACGTCACAAGACATGTGAAAAATTAATTTAATTACAGAAAATACTGATTGTATATAATTGACTCTTTATTTATGATTTCGTTAACTAATGGAGTAAAACATTGGGAAGTCAAAATTTGAGTAACAAAACAAAAAGTAACACCAATGACGCAAAATTCTTTCAAAATCTAGTTTTTCAATAAATTTTAGCATGAGTTGCCACATTTGGTAGATGTTGTTCAAATATCAACGAAGTTTTCAAAAGCACTTTCCGCTTCCCCTCCCCCCCTCCCCAGGGTTGATGTCTTTATCAAAATTAACTTAAGCCTTATAATTTGTCTGGGTATATAACGATATCAAAAAGGAGTTTACAACATTTGGTATACTGGTACATTCAACAACCCAGGCGCAATTAGTGTGTCTGGATAGAGCCCTACAGAAGACAAAGGAAATTGTTTGACTCGACTTCGACTAGTCATTACAATACTACAAACAAGCGATTGACAAACGCAGAAACACAAGTCGCCAGGCTGAAAAAGTAAGGAATAGTTTAGACAGTCGTGCTTTCACCGCACCGAGCTCAGTTCCATTTGGCGCGGTGCCTGGCACGACCAAAGCACGGTTGCGTTTTAGACACGGCACCGAGCACCGCACCCGATTGCTTTTGGACTAAAATCTGTTGGTTGCACAAGTTTACCGCGCCAAGTTTTGGCACAGTACTTAATCGGTGTGCCAGTTTAGACATCGAGGTTTCAGCGTGCTTGGTGAAAGCACGAAGTCTAAACTAGGCCTAAGTATACAGATAATGACTATTCAGATAAACGAGAAAATGATCCAAAGCTTGTCCTTGTTAGGAGGAGAATTAACTGGAACTTGTGCCATGAACAATAACAAAAATTCCCGATCCAATACAATTAGATTACGTGTCCCAACAGTCCAAGGATTACGTTGAAAACACAGGACAATCCAACGTCTGTGAACTTCTTCTAATAAATTATCGAGCGACTTGTTGTTAACAATGTGGTTATATGGACAAAGTGATCAATTTCATAATGGTATTTTTGGAAAGATCCACATAAACTGCTCGAATAGATTACTTTGGCCGAGTCGTCTAGGTCTAGTCATAAATGACATGTACTAAAAAGGCGAAACAATATTGCATTTCATATTAAAATGGTACAAGAAATAATGTGTTGCGAACGTTTCTTCACAATGTTGCTAGATAGACTAGACAGTTGATAGATGTATAGTTGATTTCTACAAGGACAACGACCCCGGTCTACAAGATGATTGGGAGTTTGAACGAGCTAAAGAGCTGTAAAGCATGATAACTAAACCTGCTAACTATGAAGAAACAAAGAAACGCAGAAGTTGTCCAGAAACTACTGACCAGCTTTGCAGAACCTCGTCGTACGTTTTTTAGCAATGGTAGAGAAACACTACTTAGTTTGTGTGTTAAACGAATCCATACATTTTCAAAGCTAAACGATGATTTAGGGAGGCAGCGTGGTCGAGCGGTTTAAAGCGCTGACTCGTAACCCTGGGTTTCCGAGCTCGACACCTCTGCCCGCCAGTCACGCTAGTGTGAATAGTGCTGGAAGGGGATTTTAAAGGGGGATTTTATCTTTTGTCGAGCGATTAAACAGGAGCCACTGGCTCGGGAGAACGGGCAACCGCTCCCTTTGCATCGACGTTAAATAACAGCATTTTAAAGAGAAATGTTCCCAGTTGTTGCTTTGTGAGAACTTTAGAAAGTTCTAAGACGTATTTCTCACTGTTGCTCTAATCTCCTGTATTCTATAACAGTAAAGATGTGAATTTATGGAGGAGTTAACAGGGGCCGCGGAGCTACTTTAAAAGTGAGGGGGGTAGGGGTGGGGGCGGGCTGACTAGTTACTCGGAGTGGGGGACGGAAAACACTTTTTCTCAGTAACCATTTGTAGTTTTCAAAAAAGTGGAGAGGGGTGGGGCTGAGGCTCCCCAGCCCCTCCCCCTCCGTGGGCCTGGTTAAGAAAAGTTAATGTGGAGGCAATATCGTTCCCTATGGCATAAGCCGATTTTGTCTTTAAAACAGCAATCAACGCACTTCTTGGATTATAAAAGGTGTGAAGCAAAAAAAACAACAAGCCGCTGACCAACACCATCGTCTTGGAAGCACTTTTCTGTTTATTGATATTGAGAGTTGATGTTTCCCTACAACCACAGTTTCCGTATTTATCTTTAGCTCATCAGGGCCCGGTTGTTCAAAGCCCGATTAGTACTAATCCTGGATTAACTCTTAACAAAACCTATAGAGTTAACCCAG
>JAOBRG010396078.1:0-10306 GCA_027574985.1 Umimayanthus nakama | reverse complement strand
TTTTATTGTCATTATTTTCGTCAATACTTGTGTTGTCACCGTAGTTGAGGATGTCGTCACTGTTGTTTTACTATTTTCGAAGATATTTTTCAATATCATTGTTATGCACCGTTGTCGTTATGTTGTCACTATTGTTTTTGCTAATGCTATTTCTATTGTTTTGCCGTTATTTTCATTGTTGTTAATGTTGTTGGCAATGTTAGTGTCGCGGTCTTTTTTTTTGTCACTGTCAGTTTTTGATGCTCTTTTTCATTTGGCCAACATAAAAATATGTGTAATTCCAGTTGCCGAACGTTCCTAAGTTCAGGTCACCGACCCTGTTTTTTTCTTGTCGTTTTTGGTTATTTTTGCAGTTGACTATTCTCACGGGAAAATGTCTTAAGTTTCAAGTTTATTGTTTTTAAAACCAACTTTACTAAAGTGTCTGTAATTTTCACGTGCTTCACACAACACCTCAGCCAAATCAAACTGCTAGCCAATGAAAAAGGAGGAGCAACGAGCATGACACTACGCGATAGACTAAAAATAGCGATATACAAGTTCTGCTTGAATAAAAAGTACTTCAGGTAGATAAAACTATTTCAAAGAATAAAAAATAAATATATCTGCCTATCCTACTTTTAGGGAACGTGTTACCGGAAATATGCAGTATTTTTATTGTTTGGCCTTGTCATTGTTGTTGCATTTGTCATTGTTGCCAAATGATTCAAGAATGCATGATGGAGTGTGGAATTTTTACTGATTTAAAAGTGTGCAAGTAATTTTTTAATTGCTGTTGTTGCGAACTTACATATGACTGCAAGATTAAGCAATGATTTCAAATTGGATATAATTATAACATTTACTTTTCAAGTTAGGTTTCGCATATGTTTCACTATTCCATTACAGTACGTTTTTCACTCCGACTGCTTGAATAAGAAGACTAAAAAAAGTAAGAAAAAGAGGTTGGACTGCATGGGTTGATTGAGAAAAAATGTTCTTTATGACTTTTAAATTTAAAAAAAATGAATCTCAAATAGGTGCCCTTCAGAAACGTGAAGTTTTTCTTGCACTCTCACTAACAGGTTTTACCCATTGTACTTGTACAAGTATGTGAACGGTGATTCGTTTAAAACTTTAATATTCCGTCCTTTCCACCAGGTGCTCCTAGTATAAGGAAGTTTCAGATTCTGAGAGACAAACAACATGTTTTGACTAAAACCACTGACGATCAAGTTCAACTCTGGGACGTGTTAAAGGTAAATACATTAGAACTCCCCAGAATTGGTTCATACGCTTCCTGAAAAGCCCTAAAAATGTTTTTCCCGTACGTCCTGGAGTTTTGAGTCTGTTTTCCCGAAAACACCTCGAAATGGGCACCATGTAGGCACTCGTGGAATTTGTTTCGTTTTCCTGTTACCACAACAGTTGTACAGGTTGTTAAACTTTTGATTTTTGCAAAGTTGCAATGCGATTTTGGAAAGTCTCCTGGAAAACTGTTTGAAAATTCAAAAAGAAGAACCTGCTGGAAATTCCTGGATGTCTGAGAGTGTGCAAACTAAGTACGCCTCCTTTAACTTGTATATTCCGTTTTGTCAATATTCAAGTGAAACAAGCTATAAAATGTGAAACAAAAACACAAATGGACCAAAGATGGCCTGAGCAGGTCTTCAAAATTCGGTTGTCATGGCGACAGGTTAATTAACTGCCTAAATCTGACAACACCAAATTGTCCCCAGGCTTATTTGAGTTTGTTTGAGAAAACGTCGCGAAGTAGAAAGACTGTAGACATAATCGTTCGGGAGTAATATAGGATTTATATGTAAGTCTTGGGCGGCGTCAAACACCCCCCCCCCCCCCTCCGCAGTCTGAATAGGGCTAACCAGAGTTTTCACAAATCTTGAAATTAACATAACCGGACATAATATATTCGATGGAACAATATATATTTGAAAACAGAACTGACAGAGGCACTATTTTTCCTCAGAAGCAAATTTTGTAAAGCTCGTTGCTGGATTAATACACCGAGGATAAATAAGCTTTATTGGTAGAGAAGGGTTTGTGGTTGCTCGCAAAGGTCCTGAAAAGTCCTGGAAAAATCCCTAAACTTCACATCCCGCTTTCAGTGGCAACCCTGCTTAACCAAAATAGTTAACACTTGATGGCTTGTCCCGAGAGAAACAGTGGGTTTTATTCGCCTAATGCTCTTGAAACACAAGTTGTACTTTTGTTACCATTTTATCATATCTAATGCAGGTTCTTGTTGGCTACTTTGATGTTATAAGTCAATCGCCATATCAAAAGTTTCACCTGCTCTGAAAACCGAAAACAATCATCAATCACTTGTTACCAGCAAGCACAAGTTATTGTTGAATATACCGCACATTTAATTAAGTTGCGACAGACTGTGTGTTGTTGTTTCCCGCTACCAAAAATTTCGTTTAAAGATGAAGTCGCAATGTCCCCGACTGCCAGCAGTTTGACTTGGAGGAACCTTCCCAATCCCCAAAGAAGGAGGCACTATTTACAAACCACAGTAAATACGACATTGCTCGACTTCGCATAAACAATGAATGTCTTAACACTGAAAGAGCAACTAATAAACTTTTAATACGCAGCGAATAATTTGTGAAGAAACACAAGAAGAGAAGTCGTCTCATCTAGTTTGAAGAATCTGAATGTACTGTTGCTTGTTCGCCCCCGCCAGCAAGAAAAACGTGTTGCTAATTCATGAGCCCTTTATAGCAAATCACTTAAGGTTACCGTTCACCTTGAGCGGTGTTTTCAGTTTTCCGTATGTAACTCCGCTAATACGCATCGGATACCCACAAACCTATATATCAATGGAAAGCTTATGAAATTATCTAAGTGATAGTGAAAACATTGTTTAAAAGTTTTGGTTTATAAACGAATGCGAGCATCATAATTCAAACCGTTTATTTCACTTCTTGACGTCAATCGACTGTCAGTTTCAATTTCAACCATTTTTAGTTTGTTTACAAGATTCAGCACAGTTTCTACTCTAATTCCGTCCTGGCGATTTTTAATTTAATGCGTCGTTAATTTTCTAAAGGTATTTGATTGAAGCGGAATTTCAAAATTCGCCAGGACGGTTTTCATCTTCAGCTATTGTTTTATGAACTTGCCAAATTTGACGGCGTGAGGTTAAAAATTAGGGGAGCATTGATCCATTACGTTGTCGCAGTTTTAGCAAAAACATTTCTCGAGAAATTCACTCCTAAAGTACGCCGCACGTCATACAATTTCACTTCTGGTAAAAACTCTCGCTCGTCATATCCGGCAAACTATTAGACGTATTGAAAAACAGTTTTTCCTACTAGAAGCTCATTTAATGTGTTTTTATTTTCTGTAAAAATCTCAATTTCGAAATTTTTAACCATTCCAACGTGAACGGTATCCTTAAAAAGTGGCCTCTTTGCTTCCCCACAATTCTGCATATTCGGCCCCTCGACCTTTGTATTTGCAGACTATTAGAGTTAAGTGCGTCATAGCAAAACCAATGACCCCGAAACAGTTAGGCCATTTTTAGCCTTTTTAATTTTGTCATTGAAAAACGAACCAAGAAAAGGTAGCATTTTTAAAAGTCCTGTTTTATAGGTATCTGTTCGTAATTTTCTAGAAAGTTTCTTCAAAGAAAATAACCACTCTTGCCCGAGTTTGAACCAAGAGTTTCCACGTTGTTTTTGCTTTACCTAAAGGCACGGAAGGTAGAAGATCTTGGAAAAGCTGATTTTGAGGAAGAGATCAAGAAAAGAGCGCAGCAGATTTACGTTCCAAATTGGTTCAGTGTGGACATAAAAACTGGGGTGAGTGTCGTAAAAAAAACTTTTGCAATTTTAATTGAATGCAATATAATAACTCATTCATACCAACGCTAAAACATGTTTAAAGGTTTTTAACTACACAGGTTTAAAAATTATTTTCAAGCACAGGAAGACTTTCGGCCCCAAACGTTCAGCAAACAACTTTTCAAAATAGCCATTCCAAGTTGGATCCAATCTTGAACATTTTTATGCTTGCTAGTTACAAGGACTAACAACTTAAAAAGTCAGATTAATTAAACATGTTTATGTGTGAACACGGTATTGATTGGTCTGAAACTATGGCCTCGTCCACTCGCAGCCGGGTTTTTTTTTAGAAAACGACGATTTTCATTCCCTTTTTAAAAAAAGTCTGCGTCTATACGTAGCGTTTTTGAATCGTTTTTGACCGCACGTAGCCGGATATTCTACAAAACCGAAAACTTTTCTTCTGTGTTTAAAAAAATCTGCGTACAAACGTAGCGTTTTCCAAACGTATGTGCGGAAGAGCGAGCCTTGAACCTATGCATGACGTCGTTGTATTTGAAACACTCCGTTTTTGGCCCTCCACAGTCTTTTTTTCGGAAAACACCCAACTGCGTGTGGGAGCGGTCTGATACATTTTTACAAAATAGAGACTTCACACATACTGTATATGATTCGTTTTACTTTAAATCTAAAATGATTGATGATATATTAAATCTATGGTTGGTGTTGAACTTACGGTTAGTGTGTTATTAATAGTTAACATTTATTAATCCAAAGTTAGTATCACTTTAGGTGTTGGTGTTGCGTTGTGGTTGATAAGTATTTCATCTGTGGTTGATAAAGATTGCCTTTAGGGTTGATGTTACATTTATGATGTTTTTTGCGTTTTGTTTGTGGTTGATACCGAGTTTATGGTTTGTATTACCTTTGTGGTTGCTAAGTATTTCATATATGGCTGTTACGTGCATTTCATTTACATTATTTTTGTTGAATTTATGGTTTTTACTACATTTATTGTTGGTTTTCCACTTATGGTTGGTATAACAAATGTTTGGTATTACAATTACGAGTGGTACAAGGCCATTGAAACATTATCGAATTTTGATCGCGAATTTCTATGTGAACACTCTACTTTCCTTACTGAAATTAATAATTACCTCTTTTGCATTTTGCGCTCGTTTCACTTCAGCTATTGACAATCCACCTAGACGAATCAGACTGTTTTTCGGCATGGATCTCCGTGTCAGATGTAACGGGTTTAGACCCAAGGACGTTTGACGGTCGAGGTGAGACCAGTAAAGACCTGTTTTGTGTACATTCGTCTACAGTATGGTGATTGTTACAGCTACCGAACATGTGTTCGAACGCACAGTAATCGCCATTCATAGTGTAGTGATTGTGTTCGTGGTTTTCATATCCAAGTCGCGTGTTTTTTAATGGTTTTTACAGTCTTAAACAGTGCCCTCCGTACCTCTCTAATCTTTTCACGTTAAAACCTGGCATTCATTCTTACAAAACTCGATCCAGAAACACTGTGGTTAAAGTCTTTTCAAACTCGGGCTTAAGATATTTTTCATTTGCTGCTTCCAAACTATTCAACAACCTTTATTACTCTACCTCAAAAATATACCTCAGTAGAGGTTTGTAGACTTGAAAGGGCTTGAGGTTTCTATAGTCTTTGTATACTATAAGCTACTAGCGTGGCAAGTTGGATCAGGTTGTATAAAATCTGCCTTTGTGAGTTCTCACGGTTGCTTACTATATCAGTTAATTTGAGCAGAGATCATATGGCAGTTAGAATTACTGGAATACTTGAAGTTTATTTCTGGAGATTTCATTGATTTGTATTTCCGTATTTGTAGATATTTGTTTCCCCATGTTTTGAACGCTTTAATAAAACCGTTAACTTTCTGTTGACTGTGGCTAAGGAAAACCTTAATATCTTTAGTTAGTACGATTCCAAGTAAACCTTTAAGACACATGGATAAATCTTGGAAATACTGGATTTTCAAAATTGTGTCAAGTGAATACGAACCCTGTTAAAATGTCTAGAAGGATTTCAAATATTACCATGGAATTATCGGTCCTTGATAACAAACGGATCTGTTTGAGTGTCATGTCATTTAACTTATTTGTATTCTTTTTTTCCAGTCGTCAATGGTGACACGAAACATGGTAAGTAGTCTTCGCTGGTTCTTCACTGACTATTTAGTTTTGTCAACGTGTGAGGAAACAATGAAATATTACTCATTACCTTACATACCGTCAACTTTACAGTTTTTAAGTATTCTCTAATAGAAATTCCGACAATTTCGGAGATGGCTCGAAATCTTCGAAAACGTTTTGAACTGCGATCTTGTTTTTTAAGAGGGTAAGTTTTAATCGATTATTTTCTCAGTTTTTAAAGTGGATTCACATTTAACACACGTACATAGTTAAACTTCCATTTTGTTTTGTTGTGTAAATTAAGTGTGTCACAAAGTCTGGTCCAAAACCAAATTTATTCCCCGAGACCACCGTGACCTGTTATTGCCTCTGGTTTATAGCCGGTGCTGGGTACAGTTCAGGTAGTCACGTTTGTGTCTGTATTCCCACATCCAGTGAACTATGGCGTGTTGCTCTTGCAAGCGTTGTTGGAGCACTGGCCCGAAACTCACTTCAGTGTTCCTCTTGATGATGGAGGCGACCAGGAGTCGTCTGGGGGAATGACAGGCAGCCGGGCAAACTCGCCTGCTGGTTAGTAGTTTTTTTTTTGTGATAATTAGAGAATGTGGAGGGGGAGGGGGAAGGAGGTGACAGACAGCCGGGTCAAACTCGCCTGCTGGTTAGTAATTTTTTTGTGATAGTTAGAGAATGTGAAGGGGGAGGGGAAGGAAGGTGACAGGCAGCCACGCATACGCGCCAGGTTAGTAGACTCTGTTTATGATAAATAGATGAGTGGTAGGGGAAGGAAGTGACAGGCAGCCCAGCAATCTCTCCAGCTGGTCAGTAGATATTTTATGACATATAGGGAATAGTAGGGGGGAGAGTATTTAGCAAACTGGTAAGCGTGCCAGCTGGAGAGTGAACAGACTATCTCATGCTACTGGGAAAGGAGAGGGATGGATTGGAGAGACTGAAAGGCAGCCCGGCAAATTCGCCTGCTGCTAAAGGGAATAACTTTTGACGATTATGAAAAAGAGAGGGTGAGGAGGAGGTGAAGAAGCGACAGGCGGACTGGTAAACTTGCGAGCAGGATAGCTAATCGTTTTTGGGTAGCTAGAGAGTTGGTGTGAGGCAGGGGACAAGGGAGTGAAACTCTGCTAGCAAGTCTACCAGCTGGTCAGTGGATTGCCCTCTGAATCTTAGCAGGAGGGTTTGGAGTTAACTGGCAAGGTTGACAGTAGAGTTATCTATCTCGTGCTGGCTTCCTGAGTACTAATGAAGAGTTTTATTTTTTCGAACCAACAGACAACGGGACTGATGCCAGTGCCAGTGATATAAACATAAATGTGGAAACAGTACGTACTTTTTTTTATCTCATTCCTTCATTAGGATGAAGACATGTGATTTGCTACTTTTTTCATTTAAAACAAAGAAACTGCAAAACAATACCATGTACTTTTAAATGAAAAGAATCTTTCCTACGAAACGTTTTGTTTTCGATCCTTTAGAGAAGATAAGTAATGTAATGCAGCCTTAGTAAGCGAAGAATTTTGTGTCTTATTTCTATTCCCACCGTTTGCCGTTCCACATGTACGTAGTGCTTAATCACTGTATCTCCATGTTATGTTTGACTTGAAGCGTGTGGTCAGCGGTAACGGTTTCTTCTCCATCCCTGAGCACACTCCTGTGATATTCAGTGAAAGCAGTGGCACGGGAAAACCGCTGTTCAGACTGCTTGTGGGCGATGCTTCAGGACAAAACGAAGGGTATCTGCTGGCGGAAACAATTCCTCAATGGCTAGTTGACGTCACAGTTAAGGTAAACATGTCCACGGCTGGTTGGCACAGTTGGTAAGATCTCCAATCAGAAGGTCCCGGGTTCAGTCCTCGGCCTGGTTTATGATTGAACTTTGGGCCACTTCCTTTTGTGGACAGGGATGTTAAACCATTGGTCTAGCCTTTGGACGTTCTTACATTGGACTTAAAAGAACCCACACACTTTTTGAAAAAAGCAGGTTAATCCCGGTGGTTTTTTGTTGCGCCCTTCTACATTTTAGCGCCAACCTTCTAGTTCATCTAAATTATGTCATCTTACTTCTCCAATAGTATCAACAGAAATATAGATTTCGATTATAACTTAGTTTTGTAATTGATCACATAAATTGTATCATAAACTCGCTTGTGGTACAGTAAAGGTTTTTTCCTTAAATTTTTGTCTTCATGAATTGTGGAGGAGAATCGATAACAGATCCTTTGTGACTCTTGGGAGTGGAAAGGATCAAATGACCTTCATCGTATTCATGTATTAACTGCGTTTTACTCTCTAAATTCCTTGTTCCTAGAGACTCACGCCAAAGTTTAACAAGATTGCATTTTTTCTTCAACCACATTCATCAAATTCTTCGAGATCTCTAAAGAAGTAAGTGTTTTATTTTAGTTTTGAGTTTTTACGTTAAATTAGATGATGTAAAAATGTGTTATGATCATTCAATCATTCAATCACTAAGAAAAATTTAATAATAATATTACAGTAATATCAGTTTAGCTTTATTGTTAGTTAAAATTATTAGTTTTTACTATTTAGTTTGTTGTAAAGACCCTGATTTTTGGCTCTTTGCGATGTATAAGTTTGGGGTTTTTACAAGCTCTTTTATCTGTGAAGAAAAGTTTTCGTTCACGCTAAACAAATTGAAATCAGCCATTTTACATTGCAGTAAAAGAATGAGATCATACAACATGTCACGAATTACAGGAAAATGAGATCAAAGCGTAAGAGATCTCATCTTGATCTTTACGGATAGTCTAACACTGAGGCTTTCAGTAGTGCGCTGTAGACAAGTAAATAGCGTATAATTGTTGAGTTCCTAGTAAGCTGTTTTGCTAAACAAATGGTCTCCTGGCCTTTCTAGAAACGTGATCCAACCCAAAGTCCAGCACAACTACGGCTTGCTACAAAAATGATTCCTTTAGCAACAGCCCTCGACAAGCCACAGATTAAATTCGAACAGTCTTTTTGGGGATCCATCTCAAAATCCCTAAGCGACTCTAATTTGCCTTTTTGCTTTTCGTTGACAGAATTTCAAATTTTGTAACCACTTCTGATTGTGTCCTACCGCGTCTGAAGATACTCATTTAGACTGAGACATTATTTTGTCTATTAATTCACTAAGTTTTGCCCTTTTGGTTTCATTTCACTCACAGAGAATCAGTGTCTTTCTTGAGAGATCGCCTGTCGGCCAGTGATATGTTGCACGTGCGAAAAGTGATCGAACATGTTTACGAAAAACTCCTGGGTGGAGATAATAACTCTCATACGGGGAGCACAGCTAGTGCGAATGACAAACAGGATCAGGGGGGACAAGGCTCAGGGGGGTCATCCCAGCATGGCGAGGAAGAAGATGATCTGGCTTCAGTTGCAGAAGCGAAAGTGGAGCTTCTTTGTCAGGATCAGGTCCGCGACTCTATAACAACAATAACATTGATACAACTACTATTGATAAAACTAAAGTAAATAATTATTATCATTATAGTAATGACTTTCTAACAGTTCTTCCACTATGAATCTCTTCACCTGTAAATGAGTGTTGATGACATTGATTTTAGATAGACTTTTTTACTAACTGTTATACAACATTTGCGTTTATACTGTTGTACTTTTGAGAAGCTAGCAAGCTAGGGTTTATACAAAATGCTAAAAATTGAAATGGTGACAAAACCCTTACGTGAGAGACGATATATAGAAACCAGAATTAAGATGAATCATGCCAACCCTAAAACGAAATTAGCACACCGTGCAACGTGAACCTGGTGGAAGAATTAGTAAACTTGTAAATATATTTTACCCTTCTGATCTGACACAAAACCAAAATCACCAATCGCCAAAACCGTGGGACTCGATTTTTTTTAAAAAAAACTTGTCTAAGTGCTGTGGTACCGCGAGAGACGTCACGCTGTGCACAGTCAAACGTTTATTTAAATCGGCTTTATGACAAAGTGTAGTAGCGAAATGTTTGAAAAATATCATTTAACCTTACAGAAAAGCAAGAAAATGTACGCAGAATATTGTGTTTTTTATTTACCAGATTTTCTTATCTTGCTTTTCTTCGTCTAACTGTGAAATGTGAATCGTGATTTTTTTTTGATCCAAGAAAGTTGCACACTTAATACCCTTGCTGTAAAATAATTGAAGGGTGGTTTTGAGATGCCATCTTAAAAATTTGGACAGCGTGTATCTCTTGCTGCCTAGTACGCATGCGCAGTCGCCCTGCAGGCATGGACTGGTAAAACGACACGATTCCGGTATAGCCAATCATTCGCGTTCTTCGCGCGGGTAAAAGAAAGTCCCGTAGAACAGCTATTTGGAACGTTTGTTTT
>JAOBRG010396067.1:0-10306 GCA_027574985.1 Umimayanthus nakama | reverse complement strand
CTCGATCAAACAGTGCAAACGGCCGCCGGCAGAGTGTTTTGAAAATAATTCGCATCCATAGCTTGGGCTACCTGTGGATATACTGGACTGCACGGTCCTTTAGAGATTGACCTGCATGACGAAACCGCTGTACAGCTCTCCATACTGGTATTGCTCTGAAAAAATGATGTAATACAATGTAGCTGAAACAGCTTTATAGGCTTCTGAAAAACTTTTACAGAGACTAAATCACCTATTTGTATGTTAGCGTCTGCTTTGTCGGCGTAGTAAAAGCTGAACAGAAGTTGTTGTTATCCGAACCGAAAAGTGCCTTACGTTGTGTGTTTTGCGTCGGGGCGGGGGTGGGGGGCAGTGCTGGTATAGTTTTTCTTATTTCATGGCGGGGGGCACTTAAAAGAGCGCCCTAAGCTTCCCCCCCCCCCCATCCCCCTCCCACTAGAAACGGCCCTGCTGACTGCAAATACATGAACAGCTTCAAAACAAGAGAGGAACTGAAATGTTACAAGAAACTGATTTTAGATTTCAATCGAACAGCAGTACGGGAACATCTACTTTCTTGTGTGTGAGAGGTTGACGCAGTTGGTAAGATCTCTGGGTCTCGGGTTCAATCCCCGGCTTGGTCAAGGGTTTGGACTTTGGGCAACCTTCTTTCGCCACATCCGTCCGTGAACAGGGACGTTAAACCGATGTTCTTGGTTCATAATGTTCTTTCGGGGGAGTTAAAAGAACCCACGCACGTCAATAGGAGTAAGCTAATGCCGGTGTTGTGGACTGTAGTCGAGCGTTTTTAACATGAGCCCTTGGCTCGGAAATGAAGCCGACCTCTCCCCACGTTATCGACTAAAAATATATTGTCAATTCAATTTCAGCGAAACTAACAGGCAATTTCAAAGAACAGTTAAAAACATTTGTTTAATATCAAAAAATATTTTTAAAAAATGGGTAACACGTAGTCCAAGTTGCTTTAGGGACAATGTATTGTACTTAATAATTAGTAACACAACTCTAAATTGTTTATGGTAGTTAAAAGTGTGATCCATCGACCGTGTTTTAGCTTCAATCGCAAGGAAGCGACTTATCAAAGGGGGAGGGGGAGGGGGACATGTATAAAAAGACATCTTACCTTTTCTGAGTGATAGTTTTCAAGTTAAGAATTCCACAGTTTTTGGTGAATGTTTTCCTAAAGCAGCTATTGTAACTAGTTTTTTAGTTTTATTTTGTAATCATCCATAGTTAGTCTGTTGTTATTCGCTGTAAGTACCCGCTCATGGACAAGTGCTTTATTCAAATATTGTTTTGCAAGGGAATGTATCATGTATTACTGTTACTTTGTTCTTTAGTCAATTGAACTGTTGAGGGTTAGTAATTTATTTAGTGTCGGACTTGAGATAGCCAATCCGGTACTTCTCATTGCTTATCGGCAAATTCATCCGAAAAAAACACTGAAAGAAAACACGTTTTAAAGGGCATTTCCAAGCAGCTATCAAGAGAAGCAACTGTGTGAGAGTATTCACTTAACAAAAGGTAAGTAACCATATAATTAAGTTTCTAACCTACGAGCTTAAAGTCATCCGAGGTAACGAGAATAAAAAGCTTTACCCATGTATCAGTTCATTTTCTGAACTGATTTTTTGAAGTTTAGAAAACTATTTAACGAGTGGCTCGACCGCATCAAATATGGCTGGAGAGTAACACATGGTGATGAAGAGGATATTTTTTATTTGTTTCAGCTCTCTCATATTATAAGCTAGAGCAAAAACTTATAAGAACCGTCCTTTATAAGAAAGCTGACACTGAAAAAAGTCCAAACTTGAACTAAGAACATAAAGTCGGAGTTATGTACGAAAAACTGAAAACACCGCTCAAGGTGAACGGTATCCTTAAGCCAGAGCCGTACATTGAACATTCAACACGACTTATCTTCAACGAAGTTTCATGGACTCGTTTATTGTCCTCATCCTATTACAGTTTTCATTACATACTGGCTTTGTAACTTCTTTTATACCATATTCGTACAAGTTTTGCAATTTTCATTTGTGCACTATGTGGAAAAAGTTTGTTCCTTGATGGTTGCTCGAATCGTGGACTCACAAAGGTAACTTGTGACTCTTGTACATCAACTGTACTTTGATTGGAGCAGGAGCACTGCCCGAGGGAAAGGGGGGGGGGGTGGTTGGGAGGGTGGCACTGTTTCACATATGCAACAAATAAAGATGTGACATTTTCAGAACTTATGCAGATGAAAAATATTCTCAGTAAAAATAAAACTATTAGAACATCCAGCTTAGGCCCAAGAGAATATAATTCTTTAACGAAAACAAAACTAAAAGAGAGTGCAAATGCACCGAGCAGCTTTCCTTGTCATAGTCTATCGGCTGACCTGCATTGTTTGTTTTCCTTTTGTCATTAGTGGAATCGATTAAGTTTTGTTTTCAAAGAACTTAATCCATTGCTCAATGACAGATTGCCTTTCATTTGTCAGAATGGCTTAAAACTGGCTTGCACGGCCTAGTTTGAATAAGATTTGATTAAAGGAACCTTTAAAGGTCTTAAAAAACAACCTTGTGGGAAACCGAAAATAACTCAAAGGTCACTTGCATCTTCTGAAATGAGCAAATGAGTGGAGGTATATACTGAGTCAAAATACGAAGCTTTAAATTGCTTAGTTTTACTCCGCTTTACATGAATTATTAACAACCACAACTGTAAACTGACCTTTTGGTCCAAAGCATTACAATCCAGTTTAGTGTGAAAAATAAACAAGAAATCCAAGTTTCAGCTAAATGTGCCCTTCAAAATGTTGTTGCCATGGCAAGATCAGACCCCCATAACCAAATTTCTACTACATCACCAAACTGCCAGATCAATTTGAGGAAAACTCCTTTGGTTTGGTGGGATTAATTTCAATCGTCTTAAATTGCCAGCTATTCAATGTTGGGGGGGGCATAAAAAGCCCCCCCCCCCCCCCCAGGCGGAATAGGGTTAACTCTAGAAGGCATAAGGTAAAAAAAGTTACACGAAGGCACCTCGACTTTTGATATCTTTCATCCAATTGACTTGATATTTGGTTTACAGAAAAAACTTTTATTGTACTTTCAATTAATCGAAACCACGTGGTGCTTAATTGGTTTCCATGGTAACCAAATCAAAATAATTGACATCACCGCGGCCGCCATCTTGGTTTAACGAATTTTCAGGTTTTCGAATTGAACACTGAAAATGGTGAGGAAACAACATTCAGCGATTGGAATACACAAAACTGTAAGAAACAAGAGGCTCATTAAACCTTTACTCGTAGTGCGAGTGGAGACTAAAGTGAGGTTGCATTCAATTATTTTAACCCTTGAAGGACAAACTGTATGTAACGAGGGAAACAATAGCTTGTTGAGAAACACGGCAAATAAGTCAAAAACACACAAACTACTTCTTTCATCCGAACTCCACCCTCGCAAACAAAAAATTGCGCGATATAAAAACAGGGGCACTGGCCACGTGGGACCGGGGACAAATCCCAAATATGGCAGTCACTGGACCGAATCGCTAATCGCGACAAGAAGAAAAAAAAAGAAAAAAGTAAAATAAATGGAACCCAAACTTTGACTCGTGGTACCACGAGTAATAATGTGAACTTGTCTGTATTTAGGCATTTTAGAGAAATACTGCACTTTTGCAGTCAACAAACAGGTTGCGTGACTTATTATTATGACGTCACTTTAATGGAGTCAAAAGATGTGTTGTCAAACAAAGAACAGTTGTGCCAAATTTATTGGAAATCGGTCAAGGGAACAAAAATTCTAAGCACAAAATATTCGAGGTGCGGGTCAGATTGAACCCGCCACCTCCCTTAAAAAAGAACAGCTTAAGAACAACTGAGGCTGAATTTTCCTTAAAAGTTAAGAACAAGACGTTCGACCAAATTTTACTAGTTCTTATACTGAAAAAGGGTGAATTTGCAATATGCAACAATATTTTGATACCAAACTTTTAATTCACCAGACAACAGTATGTTTCAGGGACCGCGGAGAGAGGGGGGCTGGTGGGACTATAACCCTACTACTTAAATTTTTGAAAACTATAAAGTGTTACTTAGAAAAAAAAGTATTTTCAGCCCAACCACTTTGAGTCCCCTGTCAGCCCCACCACTTTCATAGTAGTTCCGCGGTCCCCGGCTTATTTTAAAATGAATATTTGCTTTACAACACAAATCGACCACCTTCGTTTGCGAAGACCTGGAAAATAAAGACAAACGTCAATCTTCAGAGTTTCACCGAAATCTTTAGATTTTTGGGCTTCCAACTCCAGACTTTTCAGTGAGAGATCTTTTGCTATACGTTGCATGTAGCTCTAATAATGAATATTCAATTAAGATAAAATATATAAAGATGTTCCTATTGTGATGACATATGCGTTTAGTTGCTTTTTACCTCTTCTGTAATAAATAGAGGATATTACACGGTTTTCAAAAGACGTGGATTTTATCCTCGAGTGGCTAAAATATCTCACGAACTGAGCACAGACAAACGAGTAATTAGCCACGAGAAGATGAAATCCATATCTTTTGTAAACCGTGTAATGTTCTTTTATATTTATTTTATGGGCGCCGAACAAGCTTTTGTGATTTTTTAAAATTTTTGGAAAGTCATCGAAAATCATCGAAAGAGTTCGGAAAGATTCGGAAATTTTCGGAAAACTTCGGAAACAGTTCAAAGGTAGTTTTCAGATGTTTCAATGAATTTTTTAAATTTTCGGAAAATCTTCGGAAACCGGCGATACATCATCCAAAGCGCCTTCAAACTGTTCCTTTAGACCGCACCAAGGAAAAAAAACAGATATTTCTAAGCGACTCGGACGTACTGTCATATGGGTTCTATGAGTGGTTTATTTTCCAGTAAAACACTGCTGCTCATATCATAAATATTATTCTTTTAAAAATTTATTAACAAGCTTCACATTTTCAGTGATCTGGCTTACCTGCCGCTTTTTTAAGTTTCTTGTAACAAAGCATAATGAGTATTTAATCTTTTGTCAATTTAACTAAAATTTAAAATGATGTTTTTTATAAGTATAGGGAGTTACAGGCAGATCTTACCTTCTCGAGGTGTGAAACAGCCAAGGACGCATTTCTTGTGTAGGCCAAGCGTGGAGCAAAATGCGTCTTCTTACACTGGTAGCCATTTTGTTTGTTTTATTTGGCGAGGCGGTTACTGATGGAGAGAAAGCAGAAGGAAAGGAACAAAAAGCGTACGACTCTCATTCAGTTAAATCGGTGAAGAAGGAGGTCCGTCCCGAAGTGTTCGATAGCATGCAAACGTCTTTTGAACACAAAGCAGTGGAAAAAGAGGAAAGACAGAAAGCCCGGCCGAACAATGTCGAAGCTCAGTAAGTTGTACTCTTGCATTTCACATGAAAAATTTCACGCTAACAAGCTTACAAGTTCTTTTCAGTAAGAGCATACTGTATTAGAACACTAATGACCAAGCTTGCCTGAAGTTAGAAATAACTTAAGGGGGATAAACAGGGCAGGGTTAAATTTTCAGGCTCAATGACATCACAAAGGCTAATTTCTCTGTTCAAATTAAGAATATCACAAATTGATTAAGGATCGCAAATATTTTGAAAATTTTTGAAGATAATTTGGGAAAAAAAAGTCGGGGGGTCCGAAATTGTTAATTTTGAAGGAATTTTGGGTTTTTATGATTTTTTAGGTAAGTTTAATATTAATTTCTGGAGTTAATATTTAATGGAAGAACGCCAACTCGTATGCTATCCGAGGAGTGGCACTTGCTCGCTTAGGGAAAGTGTTTGTTGCGTCCCATTAACCTTTTTCCCCTTTTAAATATCCTCTCCAACTCCTCTCATAACCACTAAATTCTACCCTGTTGCGCCCCCTTAAGAACAGTTTTCGACTGAGCTTTAGAAGTAAAAACTTGATATGCCTTCATTTATGGCGATCTTCTTGGATCTTTTGGAAAGCTTGAAAACCAAACAAAAACAATAAGAAATTGATTTAAAACAATGAAAAATCGTATCTGCGGTTGAATAGAAAAACTTAAAAAAATTGTATTTTAAGCAAATTTATGTGAAAGTTGTCTAAACTACTTTTGAAAAAGAGGTTGCCATGGCAACGGCTTAATTGGTACGGGTTAAATCTACATGCCGTTGTCTTTCTCGATAAATTTTGTGAAAAACCACTAAATGTCGTTGCGGTAGCAAAATTCGTTGCGACGATACGAATCTTTGATAATAGCGCGGGCACTTCGTGCCCCCCCCAGCCATCGTGTAACGTGCGAGTCAATTCCAGCTGCGAGCATCTCCCCCGGAAAAAACCCCGGGCGTTTGATGCACGATGAGTCCCAGGGGCCGGGTATTTATCAGTTAAAGGTGTCCTGGCCCCCCGGGCATTTGCAAAGAACAAAAACTTTGTTTCGTTACATCCTGTCGTCGTTTTCGACGGCGCTGAGAGTCCAGGGGTTTCGAACAGTCAAACACTGTCGTTTTAGAGTAAGTGAAGATCATTTGTGTACCATCAAAGACCTGTAAAAGCAATAAAATCATTTGTTTTGTCTTTTTTCAGTCGGAGTGACTCATTTCGTGACCTGCTTTATGCAGTTCTATTGAGCTGAAACATACTTCATGTTTATTTAAATGGCAACTATATTGATCGCATGGACTGGGGGAACGGGCATTTGACCATCATAGTAGGAACGGGATGCCGGGCAATTACCAATAAAAATTGCCCCCAGGGCTGGCCATTTGAACAATTTTTTCAAGTGCCCGGGGTATGCCCGGGGGTTTGCCCGGGGGTATGCCCGGGGGGGTTTACACGGCGGGATGCTCGCGGTTGGAATTGACTTGCACATAAGATAGGGTTAAAATGATGGCAACTATTTTCGATCCGCTCTCCTTATAATCACTCTCGATCCCTTCCCCACGCTAAGATCTCGAGATATTTGTACTCAAAACTCTACTCTTTCTTGTCCCCCAAGAGTCAAAGATGTGCAGTATGTCCGAGGCCAATTCTACGGCCGTCGCCGTCGGTATGGCCGTCGCGTTCGATACGGCCGTCGCCGTCGAATTATGCGTCGCCAACGCTATGGTCAACGCTACGGCCGTCGCCGTCGGTATGTCCGTCACCAACGCTACGGCCGTCGTCGTCGGTATAACCGACGCCAACGCTATGGTCGTCGCCGTCGGTATGTCCGTCGCCAACGCTACGGCCGTCGCCATGGTCGTCGCCGTTGGCATGTCCGTCGCCAACGCTATGGTGGCCGCCATCAGTACGCCCGTCGCCCCCGTCATTACATTGAGAAAAGAACGTTATATTCAACCACAGAAAAAGAGGTAAAATAGCTTCTAAAGAATAAGTTTAGCAGTTATAAGTTACATCGTGGAGGCATCTGAATGGCAATACTACA
This sequence comes from Umimayanthus nakama, assembly GCA_027574985.1. NCBI lineage: Eukaryota > Metazoa > Cnidaria > Anthozoa > Zoantharia > Parazoanthidae > Umimayanthus > Umimayanthus nakama. Next base: position 2,891 of record JAOBRG010396067.1, on the reverse strand, counting down.
CGAGTTCACATTTATAGTCCATGTCAAATCTCTCCTGTGGCGGGTTCAGGGTTGGGTCTACTTTTTCGTACTCTTTTATTGTCAAATGTCAAAGGTAAAGGCATATTTATTGAATAGCTTGGCTGTAGCTTTCTATCGCTACTTAAGTAATGTAGTTCGTCTAACGGGTAAATTTTCTGTTTCTCTCGTGGGTGTAAAGGCTCGATTTGATGGCACTTTAGCTGACATACCGCCAAGAGCTGATGATGGTCCAGAAAACGATTCTCCGAATAAGGTACCAGAATACATTGAAACAGAAAACAACGAACCAGAAAAGAACTCCGCAAATATTGTACCGGATGACGACTCCCCGAACAAGGTGCCCGAGTACATTGAAATAGAAAACGGCGACCCGGAAAACGATTCCTCAAACAAAATACCGGGGAACGACTCTCCGAATAAGGTACCTGAGTACAGAGAGAGAGAAGATGGCGAACCTGCGGCTGAGAAGAAGGAGAACAAAGAACAGGAAAAAGAAGCAGATACGACCAGCGATTTTTTCAAAAGTGTTCTCCAAAGAAAGAACTGAATCAGTTCAGTATTGAGCCTATTTTCTTCGAAGGCGAACAAATTGTATAATTTAGGGTACGAGGTTATAACCTTGCTTTCCAATTGTATTCCCATGAAAGACTTAAATTAATCACTCCTTTCAGTTTATTAGCTTAAAAGTAGAAAAAGGTTTTTTGGTACAGTTTTCACAGCATTAAAAATGAACGTGGAAGACTTCTCGTTTCATCTCCTTATCTGAGTTCACACCAAGCAACCATTTTTATCATTTGAAAGCAACTTAGGATCGGAGTTTTCCTTTTCTATCTGGAAAAAAAGTTAAAGAGCAGACTAAAATCACAGCAGTAATCTCTTGGGGGGAGGGGGGGGGTGTCAGGGGTCAGTAGTCCTAGCATCCCGTTTTTGTGGGGTTGTTTTCTGGCCAATTTAGTCGATAAAAATGTAAACATTTTGCTTGAGAACCGACCGTGAAGAGGGTTCGGTTTTCACCGTGAAAAAACTCTGTGTTTCATAAACATTTTTTTCTGCTGTTTGCTCCGAGAATTCTGTCGTGGATCGCTCCTTCGCAGATTTCAAATGAAAGTTAAGCAAAATGCAGACTCTAGTGCCTGGGCCATGGGGAGGGGGGGGGGGGGTAAGGGTTGTACTCCCCAAGTTTTAGAGTGTTGGTGTGCCACTGCCTCCCCGAAACCTGACCCTGTTCCTTATCAAGAAAATGTTTAAAATGATACCCTGTTCTTGATTCAAAGTAAGAGACGAAAAGCCTGTTAAATGTAATTCTTGATAAAGTTTGTAGCTAATTCTTATTGAGAATATACCGTCAGCCGTTCTGCTTATCTTGAAAGGGCACCAACATGGCCACCGCATACATTTCTCTTTTAAAAAATCTCATGCACATTTACTGGTCAACCCATTCATATCTATGTTGTGAAAGGCATTCGTGCTCCGCAATGTTACTCAGTTGTGTAATTTTTCCCACACAGCATGCTTAGAAATACTATATCGCCCTAAGTCACCACTATTATCTGTGACGTCAGTGCAAACTGCAGGAAAATCCCCAAATTCCCATAGAGAGCCTGTTCGCGGGCCATTGTAAATAAACCAATAATTAACAAAAACACAGTGATCAACAGCAAAAAAAACATTTAGTAGCTTGCCCAACTTCAGTTTCACTAAAAGATTGCGGCCTTTGTCAGCGGCGGATCATAAAAGTTAAGGGAGGGACCCTTATTCTGGAAAGTGGAAACGGGAAACGACACTTGAGCATTAATTTCAGTGTTTTTCTCACAAATATCAAACACCTTTCCTTATGCTTTTGTCTGCGTTGTGTTCTGTTTTCACGGCGACGTAAGTGACGGAAGTTCAACGGAAGCAGAAACGCCGGAAACGGAAGAAAAAGGAAACCTTCCGTTCCTTCCGTCTCCGCTTCTGTCGAGCTTATCCCTATGTCAACCCGTTTCCATGGTGACATAAGAGTCTTACACTTCCGCTTACGCTTCAGTTCCTTACGTCGCTCGTGAATTGTAAAGGTTGAGTATAGGTACGATCTAGCCTCCTCCGCAGGCAACTCAAATATTTAAAAGAGCGGATTAAACGAGAGGCGAAGCCGCGACTCATTAATCGTCATTAAGCTCGTTTACCATCATTCAGCATATCCGCTCGTTTTAAAAAATAAGAGTTGCCTGCGGAGGCTAGGAGGCTGAGGCTAGGTACAATCGTTGGGTACCAGTTTGTCAATCGGCGCGCTGATGGTCCTGGGAACGAGGTTGTCGATTGAAAAGAACCAACATGGCGACTTGGAACGCTGCTGTTATATGGCTTGGTTTGGCGGCATTCTTTGGCGCTCTAATCTTGATTGTTCATTTGGTTTCCAGTTTGAAGAAAGGAAAAAAGACAAGTAAGTTGACATATTTCAGAAATGTCTGTTATTTTCAAGTTTGTGAAAGAACTAAGAAGTATCGATGAATCATCACACTGAGTCACTCACTGACTGACTGAGTGAGAGAGTCAGTACAAACGCGAATTGCTACACGCGCAGTTATGTTTTCAGTTCCCGATGCTGCTTTTTTATCTCGATGTTACTAAATCAGACTAGTTTTCGAGAATTGATAACTGCTTCCATTAGACTGCTACTACAAATCTGTGACAGTTGAGTTCCTGAAGAGGCTGGCAACTTCCAGTTGCCAGTATAAATAACTTTATTAAATACCAAGCACAACACAGGAGACTTTTGTCGCGCATGCGCATAAATTCGCTTAAAGGGATCCCCGGCTGAAAATGACTTTGGCCCTCAAATTAAGCCTTGACGTTTCCATATTAAGGTTTGGGGGTTTAAAAGCTGTAAT
>JAOBRG010396034.1:0-10307 GCA_027574985.1 Umimayanthus nakama | reverse complement strand
CGGTGCCTAGTGAAAAATATTCACCTCGCCGCTTCGCGGCTCGGTAGAATATGTTTCACTATTCACCTCCACTTCGGAGGATAGCTGTTAATTATTTGGTGGGACAGGCGTCCTGTAAACTCGGCGGATTGACGAATGACTGGAAATATTTTTTTACAAATGGTAGACGCAAATCAACTACAACAACACTTTTAGCAGTATCTCCCCATTATTCATGCAATCCGCCGTGTTTACAGGACACGCCATAAAACCGATTGTGCGTACTGCACATGATTAAGCAACTGGCTAATAGCATATTGTCAGAAAGTGTCAGTTGTTGTTACTAATGGAATGTTGTTTTAAGAATAGAGCTTTATCGCGCACGTACATTATCTATCCAGCGATATCGTTGTTGGATTTTTAAAATATACATTGCACTGTATCAGTACTAGCTGCTTTTGTAACGTTTCGTGCCTATAGTGGTATAACCACATTAACATAGCGAATTATTTGTAGAAAAGTATAGTATGGGTTGAAAAATATTGATATCGTGTGGTGATAACGAAGTTATTTTGAAAGCAACCTACAAGATTAAGTTGCACCCGGAATAGTAAGTTTCCTGTAATTTTTGTCTCCGTTCTAAACCGATGAAAGTCGGAGTTCCTAAATCATTGTTCCTCAAAATGTTTTGTCTTATCAGCTCGATTCTTGACAGTATATACTGTAGTTTGAGCATCGTCGAGAAACTTGTCGAGTTAACAGTATTGTCCGATGCGGCTCAGACACAGGGCACAAGTAGAGAACTAACGAAACAATAGTGTACATCGGGGTCCGGTTGTGCAAAGAGTGGATTTGTCCGTATCCAGTAGATAACATTTGCTCGTTGCCCAATCAAAATTAAGAACTCGGAAATTTTATCCGCTGGATAAAGTTATCGACTCATCGTACAACCGGGCCCTGGTGTTAAGCTGTTACAAAAATAGGAGGGGGGGACATGTCATAAAAGTGTCTAGAAATGTATTTTACTATCTATAGTAATGCTGATGGGAAAGTTTTCACAAGTGAGACTTTTTTCATAAGGGGGAAAAGTACTAGCAAACTGAACATCTATGTAAATGAGAACAACTTAGTTTCCTCAATTTTTTTCATTCCCTACAGTGATAACAGTTGATACCTCAGGTTTTTGTTAGTTTGAGGGTTTTTTCCAGATCAGTTTATGGTTATGTATTTTGTATGCACAGTAGTAGTAAATATTTTCAAAAAACCTTATCCGTAGCACTTTGAAAGGAAATTCTTCCTCAAGGCATTACTAGTATAATCAGTGTGAGATGTGAGAAACCATCTGCTAGAAAGAGTACAGTTTGTTGATACCTGCAAGAAGCTTCCCGTGTGTGAAAATTGGCACTTTTGTTCAACTGGCAACGTCCACACCTTGTAGCGTTTTTTTAATATCGGAATATTTGTCAAACAAGACCGGTTTCGTGAAACCGAGGTGTTTAGTTTGAGGAAACATAGTGAACAATTTAGTTTCAGCTTCAAGTCCTACTTAGGTAAAAAAAAACGGTTTTTGATTTGAAGATTAAATAGTTCCTTTACTCCTAAGTGCTAAATGTCGAGGAACTCGACAAAAGATTTCCCTTGAACAGGGAGTACCTAGTATAGAGACCGGTGCCATAGTTAATGTGGGTTTTCGACACTGGTACTTTGCTGCTGTTGGATAGTTAAAGAAGCAATTTTAAGCTCGCCACAGCTTTTTAAGTTGCAATAATCGAGATTTTTGCTCTAAGTATTTGGTTAAGTAGTGCTCTCCTTAACTTCCCCTGAGAGTTTCGAGCCTCATATCGAACTTGGTTTATGCCAACCACGCAATATGTATCTTTTCTAGCCATCATCATTGCAACAGTTGTAACCGTATTTATCCCATTGCAAGGTGAATATATTTTGCTTGTTAATACAAGTTTGATGATCGCCATTAAAGCATTGTTAAACAGAGGTTTTTTTCAAGTTTATTGATGTTACAATGACCTTACATGTAACACGGTACGGACCTCGATTACTGTAACCAATGAGAGTAAACCACCCCCTTCAAAAAATAAACACACCAAAAATCCCACCACTAGTACTGCAACACAAAAAAGAAAACGAAAGAAACAAGGACGGGTATTGCTAAACAATAAACTTAATTACAGAATACAGGAATGCAATCAGCTGTGGTTTTCTAAAGAAGGAGAACGTTATAGTATGACTGATCGTTTTCTTTTTGCGTGATTTCAAAAAGTAAACTTTTAATTTTTTCGTTCCTTCACTTTCACAAAAAACAAAACTGAAACAAATAACTAAAACCAACAAGAAAAATGAAAACGGGAAGTTACAATTTCACCATCCATCTTCATTGAAGTTTGCGTCCTAGAGGTGTTAACCTTCCCAAGGAATGTTCTATAGTAAATACCAACGAAAGTGTTAGTGAGCCTTCTCCCAACCTATTCAACTTTCAGAATTCTATAAATGATTTGAACCAGTAGATTCCTTTTAACCCTTGTACCCCAATGAATTTTCCCAGTGTCAATTCGTAGACAGCAGTTTCAGTTTGTTTCCACTGTACATTTGCTTCACCTAGTTTTCTATTAGTTTCGTGTCTGGATAGCAAACTACTGTGTTGCAATGGTGAAACGCAACATTTCTGACGCAAAAGGGGGAACATTCCGATCGAGGGAACACGCCATAGTTGGCTTGGAAACGAGCATTAGTTCGACATCCTGCAACCATCTTGAATTCTTCGATGGCTGCGTTGGCTCATTTTCGACGAATCAAAGATGGTGCCGAGTATTGAACGAAAGCGAAACGTGCTCCTTTTTTGAGAAACTGTATGAAATATTTATGTTTGCAGACATAGCAACTCTCCCTATTTTCACGGGAGTATCCCGATTTTGTTACAACAACCCTGTCCCTATTTTTGATAGGTAAAGCACAGCTTGAAAACTGGAGTTAAGTTGTACAAACAAAAGATGATTTGGGTGTTAAATGTGGAAACGCGGCAATAGAGTCTCAGTTTCTGTTTTATTTCAAATCTTCTTTCAAAAGCCCGCTAACCCGTTCAGTTGTTTGCGCTGACTGTACCCGGCATCCTCATTCCCAACGGCACATGTTCATTTTAGAAAATCATGTGCACGTAGCCTTTGAAAGCACGAAGTCAACAGGGAACGAGAAACATTTTCGAAAACTTTGTTGATGTGGCGATAAAAGGTGGTGTTAATGTTGGAAGTAGCGGTGAAGGTGGTGGTGATGATGATGATGATGATGATGGTGGTGATGATGAATGTAGTGTTCGGGGTACGATGTGGAAGACCGTAGTACAAAATTGCCTTTTTTCGAGCTCCAGAGGTTGAAACGTCGGCTTTTCCCATTTGGACATACCTGGTCATTTCAAAAGGGGAGAAAAAAAAACAATCTTGTGTGTGCCAAATAGAAAAGAAACGCTAGCAAAGTACCATACAACACAAAAACGACCGTAACAGAACAGAGACATCTTCGACAAAGGTAAGTGAAGCAGTCTTCGTAAACCAAGCTCTGTTACCAGTATGTTTGCCTTCATAGATACAACTCGGCTACTGGAGAATATTGTAAGGTAAATTTCGCAATAATTCCTTTGATAACCAAAGACTCATTCATATGGTAAACACCACCTTTATGACTTTACTTCCATAAGTGTTACTTTCAAACAATTACAATATAAATACTCTGTCTCTACTGCTGTTTTCCAACTCTCTAAGTTCTGACGTTGCGAACCATGGTACTCAGATCATGGGAACACGCTATAGTTGGCTTATAAATAAACGTTAGTTCAATGTCGTGCACCATCTTCAATTCTGCGGTATACCCTAGCCTTGGCTCGTTTCCATGGAATCTAAGATGGCGCCGAGTATCGAGAAAAAGCCTGCTTTTTAACTCTTAAGTTGATGGAACATATACATATAAACCTCAATGTTGATGGTGTAAGTGGTGATTGGTTGTCGAACTTTACCAGAGGTAAAACACCCGATGAGAAGCTGTGTTGAGTGCGATGGCCTTTTTTATGATGCAACATTTTCAAACTTTGAAGCCCACTCAAATTTCATCAGGTCTATGAGTGGCCACCTCGATATGGAGATTGAGACTCCAAGCTCCTGCAGTCCACTGTCAACAGTCAATTAACTCGTCAAACAAGAAGGTTGTCTGCACTGCTGTGTTGAAAACGTCCTTTCCAGCGTAATTGTCTTGTCCATGAAACCCCAATATGCTGCAAGGCAAACTCCTTGGAATTTGATCACTTCATCAGTTTAAAGATTGGCTAAATCTTTGGTGTCATCTTTGTGATAGCAGCCTTGATATCATCCTTGAAAACTGATCACCTTAGCCGTTCTAAAATTGACAAAACCATCGGTGTCATCCTTGGTATCTTGGAAACTGATAACCCAATCGGTGTGTCATCCTTGTGGTAACATCCTCGAAAATTGATCACCCATCCGGTTCTAAGACTGGCAAAACCAGTGGTGTCATCACTGCGGTAACATCCTTTGAATTATCCTTGGTTCTAAAATTAGATGCTGATGTATTTATCTTTGTTTTTCTTCCAAACGGCTACAAACAAACTCTGGTAGAGTAATCCACCACGCATTCCAGGTTATAGGAAGAATTTGATTAAATGAGATCTATAAACTTCTTTCTACATCACCTATTTTCTTCTGCAAGTGTTGTGTTGAAATAAGTAGAATTTGCGTCCTTGGAAAGGGCAGCATAGCAAGATTCACAAACGCGATGCGTCCGCTGGCTCGCACCACTAGTGATTGTCTTTGATGAACAGTTCTTGCAGAAAACTTTACCGCAATGCTCGCAGTGATGCTAGGAGAAAAAAGAGATACGAAGGAGATTATTAACACAATCACATAATCAAATCGGGCTTTCCTTCATGCGTTTTGACGAGTACTACAGTGAAACTTTGCATACATTTGGAAAGGGTAAAAAAGGAACGATAGACTACAAATATAAACTATTGCATTCAAGTTTCCCAGCAAACCGGATACATAATAAGCCGCTTATCATGATGCATGGACTTGGAAAGGAATTGTGAGTCATCTGAACCAGGGAAGTAATCCAAGGTACCAACAGAAACCCTAGAATAAACCCTACGACTTTTTTTATCATCCAGCATTATTTTTTTAACTTCTAAAGATGTAAAAGGCATTTTATTTATGGTTAATGGTTCAGATCGGTTGCCTTCTTTGCGTTTTGTTTATGTTTTGGTTTCATCAAGTAATCAAAAAACAACTCGAGGTAGTGCAACATTGACAAAACGTACTAGTTACAGGTTGTTTAGAGTAATTCGATAGAACTGATTTCAGACGACAATCATTACCTTCCGATAATTTTCTTTTGGCAAAAACTGATAAAGCGCACAAACGCAACAAATAGAATTTCCCAGGACAAGCAAAAATACAGGAGTTGGGTAATAAAAAGGGGTAAAGAGCAATTGATTTTCACCCTACATTGGGTGCTGAAGGTGCTGAAAAACATAGAAGGTATCCTATTTTACCCGGTATTTCCTTGTTCACAACGGGTGTTAATGCGTTATACTTCTTCAACATAATTTAAATTTGGCAGCACCGACTGCTCTTTAGTTTTTTTCTCGAAGTCCATTTCTAAATCTATGCACGGCTTTATGCAAATGTCGGAACCCAGTTAAATCACTTCTACACGGTCACGACTCACTATTACAGATAAAGATGCTGCTTTTTGCAATGACAGGAAAGGTAATTGACCTAGATCTTGTTATTTTTTTCGCCAATACTTTAATGCACATCTGCCTGATAGTCTTTTGATTAGCCGCTTTGCGTCTTATAGTTCAGCTTAACTAACTGCTACCTCACATACAGGTCATGCGGTCTATTGAAAGCATCTCGGCCTAACTGCACAAAGGCTGTTCGTAGGGCGTTAAAACATTAAAAATCATACACAATATATATATAAGAAGTAGGTGTAGACTGTAGGTGTGAGACTTTTAAAGGAATGAGATAGATTTTATTTTCTAACCAGACGATTGTCCTAAACAACCCACCTAGGACCACAAGTTTATTAATGTTCTACACTTTTAAGTGTTACCCAGAGTGAGTGGATGTACTTACTAAATAACCAACTCCGTACGTTCCTTCCGTTATCCTTCCACACTCATTATATTAACTCATACAGAAACTGAGCAAACCTACCTTTTCCTTATGTACTCGCAAAGGTTGTTTACATTTTCTGCATTTTGATACATCGTCTTCATGTTCCCAACGGACTTCAGTTTGTGATTCTTGGATTTCCGCAATTTGCATCTAGAGAATGGTAACACGATTGAAGGTGAATGGAATGAGAAACAATTCTTAGCAAGAGCTATGCTACCTAGAATACTGAGCAAGCTACAAAAGAATGGCCAGCCGGGAATGAGTGGCAACATCCGCTATGATCATGCAAGGAAGGCTCAGTTATACACTGTGCATACAAAGTCATCCGTTTGACACCAAAAGTAAATTGACAAGTCAAATCCAACATTGGAAGTCATTTTATTAACATGAAACAGATGATTTGATCCATGATTGTAATTTCAAACTAAAAAGTAAACAAAAGAAATTTCAAAAACCGCACCTTTTTTCGAAAAACATCTAAACAAACATTTACATCTTTCAGGGACAGCAAACTTTTAAAGTTGTATAGACAGCGAAAACGTATATCTATCCCCCGTTCCTTCATGTCACTAGTCTGCCTCCTCCTCCACACATTCAAAGGAGCTACACGGCGCCTGCCTTCGTAACAAGTTTGTTACAAACCTGTAATGACTGGGATAATTTCACAAAATCTCTTTGGTTCTGTTCCGATTCATTCAGCTGCTGGGTGAGTGACTGCAGTCGATTTCTGAATTTGTTACATTCCTCTTCTACTTTAGACTGCAAATGCAAACAGATACGTTAATGTAATGATAGACATTTTTAATTAAGCTTACAGACTGACGAGCTCATTTGCCAGCAGCCACACCTGATCATAGTCATACTAAGGTCGCTTTTATTGTTCGTTCTGGTCGGCCACAAAGAACTTGTTCTGCCAGACTATAAATCAGTTGAAAGGTCTTAGGCGCGCGCGTATGTTTTCCCCGCCTCAGCGCTCCAAATTCCCGCGCTTTGTGTGATCAGAGCGGGAGAACTGAGCGACTTTGCTCCATGAGCAGGACCAGTCCTGAGAATTCGCGCATTCCACTTAAGAACTTGTGCGTTCCACTTGAGAACTGACCGGTCGGACCAGCCAAACCCGACAAATAAAAAGCAACCTTAGTCGTAGCTGCCAATTCACTCATTACTCTTTACATGGCTCAACATGACAGCAGACATATGAGAAAATGGGTTTGATCAGTGTTTCAACAAAAGTACTGGGATAAGAAAGGGCCTCGATGCCTGATCGTAATACCACGGCACTACTCTTAACCCCTTTTAAAAAAGTGTGTGGGTTGAGTTACTCCAAGACAGTAGTTATAGGTTGCTAGAAAAATAAGTCGTGTTCCTGTCCACGGATCTTGTAAGCAAAGAAGGTCTTTGAAAAATTCAACCCTTGACTAGAAGCAAGAGGTCCGACTAGTTGAGCCAACCATGCCCACAAAGATCGTAAACTAAGCCAGGCCAACAACTTTCCTTAAGAGTTGGGCCATCAAGAAGCAATATAGTGAACACCTTTGAGAACACAAGTTTTCAACAGCTGAGCACTCTCATCAGCATTTTCTTATTTTGTGCATTTTTGCTCTTCTTGTTCTTTCTTCCGAGTGTGTAATATTTTGACTTACTAGGTAATTCTAAAGACGGCATTATTTCATTCTTCCGTACAGTGTATGCCGAGTTGCTGGCTGGTCCGATGAGCTCCCATACATTAGCTATTCCTGGCATGTGTCAAGTCTTGTTATAACTTTTATAATCTCCTATCTCTATGCTTTATTACACTCTGAAATAATAATAAAAACCACACTCGCTGGCATTACAGCCAGCCCACTCTCTGTCAACAGTTGATTTAGTCCGTCTGCGTGTTTGAGCTCGTTCAGCCTCACGTATTTATGCAGTCGTTCGTGATTAGCTTGTTTCTTACCCGGTTGAAAATGGAGTCGATTCTTGGTCTGGCAATGATATTACGCAATATTGTACAGTCAATCAGAAATAAACTGAATTCTGATATATTTCCTTGCGGTCAGGCGGTATTCTGAACGTGTGACTGTACACAACTTCGCAGACTAAATAAATATAAATGAATAATTTATTTTTAGTCGATAACGTGGAGAGAGGTCGCCTTCACTCCCGAGCCAAGGGCTCGTGTTAAAAACGCTCGACTACAGTCCACAACACCGCCCATAGCCTACTCCTATCGACAAGTGTGTTGGTTCTCTTAAGTCCCCTGACAGAACATTAAGAGACTAGACCAACGGCTTAACATCCCTGTCCACGGACGGTGTGGCGAAAGAAGGTCGCCCAAAGTTCAAACCTTGACCAAGCCGGGGATTGAACCCGGGACCTTCAGGTTGGTAGTCAGAGATCTTACCAACTGCGCCAACCTCACACACACATAAACTGCATGGGAAGGTGTAGACTACAAGGGAAGGTGTGGACTACCTGCAACGCAGGCTAAACAACATAGGCTATCTTACCTTTTCTTCCATGGCTTCGTCTAGTTGTCCACGCAATGCAACAATAACTTGTTTAGATTTGGCTTCAATATTCTTGAGTGTTTGCTCCGCTTTGATTAGTTTGTTTTCCACCTTAAAGCAAAACCGTCACCAAGATGAGCAACAATAGTATTGAACTGTAAACAACGAAAATCTTTTTCTCCTAGTGTAAATTTGTCAAGCGGATTGGTCTGAGCTGTAGAAATCATGTCTTTTACTCAGAAAGCTTTACACCGAGTTGCTGTTGAACACAAGCAGCTACGACTGTATGCTGTATCGCTACAGAATGCACAAGCACCCTTCTTTCTTAAATGACAAAAAGTAAGCAGCAACATACTGTGTCTGTATTCCAATTCTTAGCTACATTGCAAATTAGTGTAATTATTTCTTGCTTCGATATTCTATAAACAAGTTCGTTGTTGCCCATTGAAAGGCACTGCAGAACCAGGACAACACCTGGCTTAGCCTTGTATCTTCGTTTTATACTTCTTTCATCAGTATTCTATCAGTTTCGGAGTATTTTGCAGAGAACCACATCCGTTTTGCAAGGCTTAATTTCCATCTAATCTAAGCTACCCATGACCAGCCTTGGTCTTGTAGCTCCGCTGGTAGAGCAAAGGTGCTCTGTACATGAAGTCGTGGGTTCGCGTTCCATTGGGGTCAGAGATTTTTTCTCCGTTTGGGCCCATTTCTTTTCTAGGGCTAACGCTCAGTAGATTACTATTTTGGATATTTATACAGCGCTTCAACATCCGTCATTTAAACCACAACGTATTAACTTCTAACTTTTAACTAAAAATTCAAAACTTATCTCCACTCATCTTTACCTCTTGCTTCGATGCTTTCTCTTTTTGAAACTCTGTCTTTAAATTGACTGTGATAAAGAAACAAAATAAACCATCTCACCTTCTTTTTTAAAGAAGATTTTTACACATTTTTAAAACTTCAACATCTCAGATTTTTTTTTTCAAAAAAAAGTCAAGTTGTACTTGTTGGTTTTCATGTCCCATAATGTGCAAGAATTTTTTTTCTTGATACAAAACACTAGCAGGAATTTTTTTTTGAACTGCACCCTTTTTTATCCCCTGGGAATATGATGCAGGATATTATTTTCGTTCACCAGTTGCTGCAGGATTTTTTTTTATAAGAACTTGGCTTGCAGGGATTTTTTTCAAAAAAGCCCACCTCTGCCCCCCCTCAAAGATCAAATGGTTCGCCCCGTACTAGCATGAGAAAGTCTAGAGCAAACCCCAAAGCTTTCTTTATTTGCTTCTAGATTTAGAAGCGGCAGAGCAATGGTCGAGTGGTTAGCTTGATTGTCTCGTAGCCTAATATCATTTGGTCGAATCCCGACCATTGCGTTCTGCAAGGCACTTTACTCGTCTTGCTTGAGTTGGCACAGCTGTATAATGCGACGGATGGATGTCCTGTTGTTTGGGGAATACACTACGGAAACCGGAGATAAGTGCCGGCCTTTTGAGCCACTTAGATTGGGAAAGGATTTGGCTTGGAAATTTTGGACTAACCAGCGAAACAATAGTTTAGCACCCCACCCAACACCTGCCAACAATTTGATATTGGAAATCAGGAAACTTTCATCTTTGCTCCAAGCACCCCT
>JAOBRG010396023.1:0-10308 GCA_027574985.1 Umimayanthus nakama | reverse complement strand
TCCACATTGAAGTCTATTAAATGTTCTATCATGTAAAAAAAAGTGGAAATAAACTAACTGTTAACTGTTAACTGTTACTAGGTCCTAGGCAACCTTCAGTCTACTACTACTAGGACCAATTTATCCCTCGGTATATACTACCAGAACCAGTGTACCCTCGGTTTACTGGTACTAGGACCTAGGTACTTTTCAGTCTACTACTACTAGGACCAATTTACCCTTCGGTTAACTGGTGCTAGGACCAATTTACCCCTCGGTTAACTTGTACTAGGACCAATGTACCCCTCGGTTAACTGGTACTAGGACCAATGTAACCCTCGGTTAACTGGTACTAGGACCAATGTATCCCTTGAGTCTACTAGTACTAGAACCAATTTACCCCTTGGCTGACATCCTTTTAAAGAAAAAAACTTCCATGTGTCACAACAAATTTTAAGGACCAATATCAAAGCTTGGTTCTTTTTTTGCAATAAAAAGATTTCAGTTTTGCTGCTCAACCTTTTTGGTCGTTTTTTTTTTGAAGCCATCATATATAAAACTAGTTAGACCAAACGTTTTTACCACACTAATGTTATTCGCCTGTTTTGAAGGAGCAAAACAAAGAGGGACTAATCTGAAAATAGCAAATAGTATAAAAAAGGAGGCGGCTGCCGAAAAGGTGGCGGGTTGGGACGAGAAACTACTTTTTTTTTACTTGGCCTTAATGTGGTTCTCTTAATTTTAGGACTAATTAAAATCGGGCTGAAAATGTAATAGCTTTATTACTACAGTTAGTCAGGAATGGTTTCGAGTTGTCTGTTTTAATAAGAGTTATAAAACTGTTACTTTTGCTTATTTAACTGCAACGGATAGAGATCTTATAACTCCATAGAGATCTTATGTAATGTATGCAATAATGTAAATGAAAGAACCTGCTGTATATTAAAAGTAAAAGTAACTTAGGTTTAGCTGTTTGGGCGAAATGTTTAAACCCTTTAAAATCAAACGGTTAAAACTTAGCAGAAACGGCAGTTTAGTATTGTCCGTCACCCTAATGACCGAGCTAAATAGAAAGAACAACAACTACGAACAACAAAATAGTTCTGGAAATTCGATATTGAAAGTTTTTTCACTATAACTATACATACCCAATCGTCCATCACCAAATTACATCGAATTCTGGCTTCCACTGCCACTTGAAATGAAAAACTGACGCTAAACTAACATATGTTTTTGCTTAGACAAAAGAATTGGTTCTTTGGGGAACACATTGATTTGATTTGTGCAACTGTTTGCAAACTTAAGGGCGCAGAAAAAAGGGGACAGACACAATGGATGTGTTGTAACTGGTGTGGCATCTTATGACCTTAGATCTTTGATTGAGAAGCTTTGTTATATCCACTATTGTCTCGAAAACTAACACGGCCTTGTCTGTATCTTTTTTTTAACGGATTTTGCGTATGTTTCAAAATGTGACCTCCAACGACTGCCCAAAGCATTATATAGATTTACTTAACCAATAACAGCTAGAATAAGATTTTCACTGAGTTGAAACAAACGATAATACAAATTTAAACTCATGAAAATCATACCTAAAACATCAAACAAGATTTTGAGCATTACAAGTGTTAACAAAAAACCGTTTTTTTGATGGAGTAAAGTACTCTATCCAACCATCTAGTAGAACACTCAAAACAATTACGCCGGGTTAGAAAATAGCAAGTGTTGAAAGTAGTTAAGAGTGGACTTCCCTTTCCAAGCTTTAATGTTTTTGTAGCTGAATGACCAACACAGTTCCTGTGTTGTAATAAAGTTTTTAAATTAGCACACTTTTCTCTAAACATGCCTTGTGGCATTGTATGAGCAAATAGCAATATATCGAATACTTGAGCTTATCATTATTTTGTTTACTAACACTGGCCTACTGACACTAGCTATGCTAGCTGTTTATTTTTGTTTTGATGAAAACCGACTTGGTCTAAGAACGTGCTAAGCCTCGGGCCATTACCAAAAGGAATCATTCCATTTTCTGTTCGCTTACCACACGCAACACTAACGGGGAACTTTTTTGCCACGTCAAGTGGACGTTTGGGAGGGGTGAAATTTGAGTGTAGGGGAGGGGAGGATGTGTTTTAGTCATTACGTTTCCTTGTGAAAGGACGTAGAATACCATTAGTTTATTGACAGTTTTTATAAATAATGATAAATCAGAAAACATGAGAGACGCTCCAAACATTTTTAAAGCTCAGAGGTTCATTTGAATCATAAGATACTGCAGTGGAAATTTGGTGATATTCTCAATGCAGGTGATTGGTGGAAAAATCTGTGTTGGTGCTGATTGGAAAGATGTTTGATAATGTTTTGGTGATTATTATAGCACTGGTTCTAGGATAATTTGTTTCGCACAGTCTGATCTAGAAAGGTTTATGTAAACCTGACTAGCCTCTAGGCTTGCTGTGTCGCAAACGACGAACAAATTATGTCGTAGTACATTAAACTGTTAATTGTTTTCTATGAAAAAGTGTTGATGAATTGCTGTGGGGTGTGGGGTTGGGGAGGGGGGCGGTGAATCTCAGCGTGGGAAACAACGGACTTGCCCAGCGCGTTAGCCTCTAGCGTACGCTCACCATTTGTAATTGTATTACATGTATGTGTTTCTTAGCTATGAAACACAACATTGTTCCAAAGATCTGCTGGTTTGTGTATTTTTGCAACGATATACTAAGAACCACTTCAAGGGGGGAGGTGACTGAACACTAAGTATTTACTGGTGAAAGCTGTGCAGAATTGGGGAATAAAGCTGTCAAAAAGTAATAAATTTAAAACCTACTAAGACATCTAATATTGGCGACACTTTAAAAAATAGGTCAATAGAGCATATCTTGATGATAGAGATAAAACTTGCACGATCCATCGATATGAAACATTTTCTTTAGAAAAGAAATATTCAGTATTCAGTATTTTTTTATTGGCCATATAAGCCAATCATTCATCCACTGTTCTGTGGACACAGAACCAAAGAAGCTAAGACAAAAAACCTATATACAGTGTAGCTACAACTTCTCGTGTGAACTTTTCCGCGTTAACGTCAAACAAATAAACAGGTAAAAAATGCTTATCAGTGCTTTCTTGTTAAAACTTGTCAAGTAACAAAATATTTGTTTGAAATATTTACAGATCTTACAAACACGAATGGGTAACACGATCGGGAAAATTTAAGTCTCCGGTTGGGTGGTTTTAAGCCGAAAGAAAACAGAACCTTTTGGTGAAACGACACGGGAATATTAGCTTGCGTGTCATTTGTGCGTAAATACATGTAATGCGCCTGGTTTTAATACCAGAAAAGCCATAAATAGCAAGTGGACAGGTAAAAAGTTCAAGTGTTGTTTGTTCGTTCACAAGGAATTAGTCCGAGTTATGAGGACTGTTAGTTAAGAAACCACAAGCTTGTTTCGTTTGTGTACCCCAAAGGAACTTTATCTACCAGTCAACTTGGTCTGTCAAACTCCGGCTGTCCAAATTGAGCGACTGTAGTTGCAGTTGTATGTGACAAACATCAACTTCCAGAAGGTCGCGTTAGGTATTTGTTACGGTTACAAAGAGCTATAGCGTGAGTGAATAGATGCAAACAAACAGTTCGATTATCCTCCTCCTCGCAAAACATATCTTTTACATCGATATTTTTTACTTTATAATTTATAAAGCTCATCATTTTCCATGTTCATTTCCCCATTATTAGCCAGCACATAGGTCTTATCAATATTTTTTAACAAGTAAATCGGAGTTTGAATTCGCTTCAAATAAAATACGCAGTTGCTAAAACAGCTTATCCGAGACGCTACCATCATCGGCTATTCTTGAACGGTAATGTCAAAGGTTTTTGAAAAACAAAAACAATTGTAGCACCTTTTTTATAAAATACACCAAAACTTGGTAGTAAACTTCTATTTTAAAATCATCGATGAAGTATTTCAAACACACATTTCAACCTCGTTAGGGCATGTTCAGCTATCTTGTTCAGCTAAATGTTGGATGAGGCGGTAGAATACAACAGTCTGGGCAGAAGGTGTTGCTCCAAGGCCAGAAAGTTTCAAGTTTTCCACGGTAGCTGCATACCCCATTGCATGTGATAAATATCTCATCTGTATCTGATTTCGAAAGTCTTAACGGTCTGACCTGATTAGTAACATTGCTAAATTCTCACTTACAGGTCACGGCATTCGTGTGGATTTCAGGGAGAAGGAGTGGGAGCGTACTTCATCGGCTGCGGCGAGGAAGCAGGAAATCTCTAATCTTATACCCTTAACTGGGCAGGAAGTTGAATCATTTTGAAGATATATAAGAATAGGTCTTGATAGAAGTGTCATCTGTGCAGTTGTGAAGATTCAAGGTGAGTGCACGAGTTATGAACCAAGGTTTTTTAAAGCATTTGTTCTTATTTGTTTTATGCGTTGTATTGTTTTCAAATACAATCGAGTAATTGGCAAATGGTAGTACAAAGGGACACTCATCACAGAATGAAAGGAAGCAGAGAAAATTTACCTTGATTTCCCTAAACGTCTGTTTGATGGTTCAGCATTGTCAACCCGCTGAACATGAAAACAGATGTAAACACTTCTACAAATCATTACTAAAGAATCAAGTTAGGCAAAGCGGACAGTAAGCTGAGTGTCATAATGATAAGATAAAGTTTCTGTTGCATTAACAAACAGTTTTTTGCCGACGATTAGTCAAAGTAAGAGTCGTTTGTTATACTCGAAAAATGGTTCGAACTTGTGTAGCATTACCAGCGTCATCTATTTTCTTTTTCTCGTTTCTACTCGGAAAACAGCCATTTGCACGAACGAAAAAATAAACAAGGCCAAAAAATTGTGTGTTATGATCATGAAACGCGCAAGGGAAACGTTTATCTTGTCTTTTTTGTCTTCCTATGGTTTGGGTATTTAAATTAACTGCGACAAGAAAAACCTTTTTATGCATTTGTAATGAAACCTGGACTCTCAAATCACTAGTGAAGTTGATATATTTTTCATATGTTCACCTTATGTTTAAAAACTTGAATTATTTTTTTATTTTATTAAAGAGATTTTGTTTAAGTTGTATTTATTGAAATAATGTTAACATGACGGTTTCATTAGTTGTTTAGTTGTGGGTCAAGAGCTCTGAGTTTGTACATAGCACAGTGGTAAAATCTCTGCCTCCGCTTCGATCCTCGGCCTTATCGAGTGTTGAACAATTAAGTGACCTTTTTTGCTGTTATATAGTGTTCTTTCACTTAGCTTTCCATCCTCCCGGGGTCGATAAAATGAGTACCAACATACATGAACTGCTTTGAAGCAATTGCCAGATGCACCTGTAGATGCTTCTGGCCCGCTGGGGATAAAATTGATCATTGTTAAAGCGCCTCTGAGCATTCATATGGAACAGGAGCTGTACAGATGCAACACTTTACTTTTTATGTAAGTCAAGTGGATTAGTTTGGTTTGATCACCGGCGAAGAAACTGACATGTCACACGCGGTGTTTAGCTGCTAGCAATACAAGCTTGGAGAGTGTAGACAACATCTCGCCCATCAACGCAGTCCTAATTAATCACATGTCTAGACGTAGTGGGCCCGATTATCTGGTGAACTTTAGCCCAGGGGAAAACTGGATGTCTTTTTTCTCGATTTCATGGCGAAACTCATTTAACCTTTGAGTGGAAAAAATTCTAGTCACAACAAACATGAATAATGAAAAATTCCAGCCCGTTTGGCCGAACTCCAGCCTATTGGGCGCTTACCAACTGAAAACGTCATTCATTTCGCTAAGACAGCATTCTGAGACCGCTTCTTTTTCTTCTTTACATCAACAGTATAAGAAACTCTTCTGAGAGCCATCATTCCGACTATTTGCCGATGATTCTAACATCTTTCATTGAGTGATCTAAAGAACATTGCATCCGTTTGTCCTCGCATTGCTCAAAGTTTTGGATTTTTCTATAACTTAGGGCACTTTCTCACCCCCACGCAGCTACGACAAATCAATCATACCCTAATCTATCCACATACCTCCTATGCTTTGGTTGTTTGGGGGAGTGCTCAACATATCAACAACTTACAAATAAAACAAAATCATCTTGCAAGAGTAGATTTTTTCGAAGTATTATGTGGTGAGAACACACCATCAGCACTGCCCCTACTAAGTCTTGGTTTAGAACCAACATGGGGAAGCAGACAATTTGTACTCTATGGTAAAAAAAGTTCTAGCAAGATCTTTCCTCCGTCCTCAAAGAGCTAAACACCTGGCCTTCACAGTGAATGAAAATGTCAAACATTTTCTGTTTCTAAAACAATTTTAGTCTTGAGATTAAAAGTCGTTGAGTTCTGCAAAAATACATTTTTTTCTGAACTGATATTACTTGAAAACTGAATTGTACAGTTGGCCCCCTAAAAGTTGCTTTTTAGCGCGCTCGTTTGTGAGTGAGGACTACAAAACCACCTAAAATGTTATCAGCGTTGCGTCTACTAGAAAATATTACGGTTTATATAAAACCCTGGACATATCTTTCGCAATAAAACTATATAACCACTACACCTGCTTGTTTAGACTTGAGCTTGTAAATCAAGGTATAGTGCTACATATTCAATAATGTAAATGTATATTACAGATAGAAATGCAAATAAAAGTTGTTGTTGATAAAACTTGTTTTTGTTAACATTTCTTAAAGAAACAAGACTGAAATTTTAACCCGGACTGAAGATCTCCCTGATCCTGGTTGTCTACAACAGAACAGAGCACAGGTTTCGAGCTGGGGCCCTGGGGGGCCCTCGTGTTGTTGGAATATTTGCAAAAGGCTTTTAAGAAAACGACTGAAATAAACATTCGAAAACCTTTTTAAAGCACTTGTGGCCCCTCTTTCTAGGATTGTATAGCTTCTGGGCCCCTTTTTTCAAAACGTTCTTGATCCACATCGTTGTAAAATGACATCAGGTTTCAAATACAACGGCTCTTCAGAGATAATTTGTATTAGTATTTGCTAAACAAGTAGATCGGTATTTTTGCGGCCGTGTATTACAATACAAAATGGTACAATACGATTCATTACAATACAATACTTAATTATTAAAAACTACGGAGTGACGATCTTAAAAACTAACCTATATTGACTGCTTAACTGTTTATTTCTACTGCTTAACTGTGTAAGTCTAATTATCTAACTACTATCTTGTCTAATTATTATGTCTAACTGTTATGTTTAACTATATCTACCTTCCTGCATGTCTGACTACTATCTTGTCTAGCTATTATATCTATTAGGTCTAACTATATCTATTTATCTACCTACCGGCGAGTTTGATTGCTGTCTTATCTAACCATTATGTTTACTTGTTATGACTAACAATATCTAACTGCCTCCATGTCTAACTATCACATACGATTATCTAACTAAAAGTTGTGTAGAGTTTCTGAGCATGTCAGTGCGGAGACGGGGTAGTATTAGATTGTTGCTTCCCCTTAATGAGTAGACACTATTCCTTTGTTTTAGTAGTTTGTTTGTATTGCCCTCAAAAAATATGTCCTGGTGCGCGAAAGTAGCAAGTTTTTATTTGTAGTTCCATTGCAATATATTCAATTTGCTGCTGCTGATGACTTCATAACTTGGAGTTAGCCAGTCATACTTAAAGATGATCTTGAAAGTCCTTACATGCATTTTGTTTAGTTCTTCAAAGAGGGTCTTGTTGCAATTTCCCCAGACGAGGACCCCATAGGTTATGGACGGTAGAATTACTTTGAAATAGAATTGCTTCAGGCTGTTGGTTGGCAAAAACCTAAGTGGTTTGAGGATGTTAAGCTTCTTTGCAAGTGATTTTATTGTTTCTTTTAATAGAGGGGTCCAGCTTAGCTTATTATCGATGACTACCCCGAGGCATCTTGTAGACTTGATAAAATTGATGACGACGTTGTTGATAGTCAGTGCTTGCATTGGGCCAATAAACACAGATCTGTGCAACTACATAGCTTCGCAATTTATTGGGTGCAATACCACAGCATTCATAATGCACCACTCAGCTATGAGGGCAAGTGCTTTGTTTGTCGGAGCAATCGCAGTGATAACATCATCGGCTATGCAGTATAACGTTGTGTCATCTGCGTATATTTCAATACATGTGATAGTTCTAAGAATGTTTTAATCTTTGGGCAAATTTCAGCCTGGTTGTTCTTACAAGGTTTGTTCATATAAAAAAAACCCCGTGAAGGATGTGTCCGTCTGCGTCACTGCGCATGCTCTTGGCTCATCCAGTTTAATAAAGTTGTTAGGTTACTGTACATGTTGTCTTTCTCTCGTATGTACTTAAACTAGTAATTTGATAGATGTCTGTGCATGTGAAGTGAAGCACTGGTCACTATCCACCCCTTCGCTTTATTTTGCACAAATAAAAAAATTCCCCCGCCCGACCAAAAAAATTTTGAAAAAAGAATGCTTACCAACTAATTTTTTATTTGGCTTTAGTCAAAGAGTTATCGAATAACTTTAGCAACCACGCAGCAAACTAATTCAACTTATGAAGACATAATGCTTGGATTTAATCTCCACGAACCCTAAGCCATACCGAGTCATGACATGAGAAGGCATTTGACAGAGCAGATCACCCCCTGTTACTTGAAAAACTTCACCAGTCTGGTATCACTGGCAAATTGCATGACTGGTTTAAAGCATACTTGCATGGACTAGACAACACGTTACAGCCCTCGGTGTCACTTCTCAGGAGCTATCCATAACATCAGGTGTGTCCCAGGGGTCACCTCTGGGACCGGTGCTGTTCCTTTTATTTATTAACGACCTTTCTGACTCTGTCAGGTTATCCAAAGGGGCATGTTTTGCGGACGATGTGAAGCTTTGTAAGAGAGTGGACACAACAACAGACTCTATAGCCATGCAGTTCGACCTAACGGGTCTAGAGAACCGATTAGAATCATCGGGACTTGTATTTAATGAGTCAAAGTGCAAATGACTTCGCATTACCCGTAAACGATCCCCAGTCTCATTCACGTACTCTATAAACGACAAGCCCCTGGAAATCTCCGACTCAGAAAAGGATTTTTGAATTTTGAAAACTAGCCCCCCATTAACGACCCTACCTGGGACGCGTAAGCTATCCATCAATGTCAACCTCTTCCCTGCCTCCTATTGGTACGAAATGCAGGACATTATTTTTTTTTCTTCAAAGCTGTTAACCACGTAATATATATATTGACAAAGATGCTCTTCCCGCTATCAAATATCCTGTCAGGCTAACCAGATCATCAAGCGCGAACGCCGTCACCTACATTCTAGGCCTAGATACAAATATATCAAAAAATGTTCTAAATTTCTTTCTAGAAATTCTCATAAAATTCCTAAATTTCTTCTGAATTTAGTCTAAACTTTTTTAAAAAAAGATCTAAATTTCTCAGAAATATCATTTTTTCTAATGTTTGTTTGACCCATATTTTGGTTTTATATCAAAAGAAATGAAAAAAACAAACAAAAAACTGCAGAATATATCTGCTGAATTGGTAGTATCGCTGGCTTATAAAAGGAACAGGAACCACATGATGAGAATTTTATCCTGCCCAAAATCTGAACTATAGCTTACAAGTGTAGACAGGGAAACACAAAAACAACTCGTAAAATTTAACAGAAACTGTTTTTTTTTGCTCTTATGAAGTATCTTTTTTGTGATAATTGCTCTTGATATAACATTCTTTTCTAAATTTCTCAACATGTTCTAAATTTCTCAAAAACTTCTAAATATCTCAAAAAGTATCGTGATATTTGTATCTAGGCTTACTACATTCCCAAGTGATGAAGGACTGTCACATGCCAGCAGTCATTCTTCGTGCGCGCAGCAAGGATATGGAACGTCCTGCCCGAAGACTTGCGAAGCAACAATGTCAATGCAAGCACGTAAAGTACTATGACAATGCTGTTACATTCTTTTATCAGGACAATTTGAGAACCTTTCGGAAAATATGCCCAAAATGCCTTTTTCGCCGGCCATCTTGCTGCTATTAATGGAACCTTTTGGAAAACTATTTGTATTATGTGTGTGTAATTTGCTATTCTTTTTATTATAACTCTTTTTTCATTTTTTAACACCCATTGTTCAACTATAATTGGCTTTGCCGTCGTGGCATCCAAGCCTGTATTTTTTTTTTCTTGTCACTAAGTGTTATCATAAAGTAAAGTAAGGCAAAGCTTAATAAAATAAAATAAAACAAAATAAAATAAAACAAAACAAAACAAAACAAAACAAAACAAAACAAAACAAAACAAAACAAAA
Source organism: Umimayanthus nakama (assembly GCA_027574985.1). NCBI lineage: Eukaryota > Metazoa > Cnidaria > Anthozoa > Zoantharia > Parazoanthidae > Umimayanthus > Umimayanthus nakama. The sequence goes on along the minus strand of JAOBRG010396023.1, from coordinate 23 downwards.
CAAAACACGTTGATACCAGAAAA
>JAOBRG010396000.1:0-24698 GCA_027574985.1 Umimayanthus nakama | reverse complement strand
AAAAGAAACTCACCTTTCAAGTAGCAAAACTCTTCTTCTCAGTGCAGTGATGGAAAACTAGTTTGTCGACCACAGCTCGCTCTCTGATTGGCTATCAATACAATGGATGGTTCCTTTGGACTTACTTACTTACTTACACTCAAACCCGATGACATAGTGTCGAAAGGCCCTATAAGGCCTTTCGTCACAAAAATGATGTGTTAGCCAATTTCCTTGCTTCAGAAGTTTTCTTTATTTAAGAAAAAATTGGGCAATGGATAAGCTAATAAACTGTAATCTAAAACAACCCTTTATTGAAGGACTCAAACCAGTTTCATGACTGTACTTTTTCCAAGGTTGACATGTTTAGATCTAAGATCTTTTTTAACAAGTTTAATATGACTTAATTTTAAGCAATCCTTAAATTGCAAAACATTGTTACAGCTAAAAAGATCTTCTGCTCATATTTCTTTGTTATCATGTCATTCTAATCCCATTTACACTGGCTGTAAATCTTGACAGCTGTTGACTTGCTCACATTATGATGTCTGAGTTGATACATGTACATAATGTATATGTTGCAGTTAGTTTTTGATTTTATTTAAGTTTTAATTTCAAATTGTTGGTTTTTTTCTAACAAGTTAATTTTTTAAACTACATTTTATCATTAATTCAAATATATTTTTGTCTCTATTCCTATCCCTAACCCTAACCCTAACCCTAACTTTAACCTTACTTGAACACTCACCTTACATCGCTGGATCAGTAGTCCACTGCCTTACCAACTGAGCTAGAGAGGGTTTGATGCCAGAGCTTGGACTTTTTGGTGTACACAAGCATTATTCAAATATTTACTGTAACTAGTTGGAAAAAAACTAACTAGTCAGAAAATAATTAACTTGTTAGAAGAAAAATTAATTAGTTAGAAAAAATAACTAGTTAGAAAAATATTAACTAATTAAAAACAAAAATTAACTGAAAATAAAAACTAACTGCAACATATACATTGTTTCTGATCATTTTTAGGCCATCACCTCACTATACCCTCTAAAGGGTTCCAGATTTGGTTATGCGCTTGCAAATGGGACTGTTGGAGTTTATGACAAGACAGCAAGATACTGGAGAATTAAGGTATAGCAAACTGGATGCATTTTAATATCACTTCAACACAGCTTTCAGAAAAAAAATTAAAATTAATACCTAAATCCATTGTATTCCTTCAGGAAACAGTGAAATCCTCTGTACCCATACACACTCCAATAAGAAAAGTATTCTCTGTGCATTTGCAAGAGAAACAATTATACAGTAATTGGTAAAAACAACAAACAAGAATATAGAAGGAAGTACAAGCAATTTACTGTTAAAATATAATAATTTTATCTTAAAATTGTCTTAGAAATCTCTCAATTGTTTTTATTTCATATGGTAAAAGGATTACTAAATGATTTCATTTTTTTATTCTTGTCCTTTCAAATTCAAAATGATAAAGTCCTGTTTTTCAAGTGTTATGTCAAAGGTTTTCTTTTTAAGTATAGTGTTTGGTAATAGTTAACACCAAACACTTAAATTATCTTTAAGAAAACCGGTTTTCAACAGCTTGAACTTCTAAATTTAGAACATTCCTGAAATCTTATTTCTTTCTTCATTTTGCAATTGGCAGCACAAAAGTAAAGGCCGCAATCATAAGTATTCTATGTATTTTATTTGGAATTTTGTGTTTCCAGGATTCTTGGTCTTCAGAACAAAACTTTGGCACATTCCATCATTTCAATTCAAGGGCCAACAGACAATTGTCTGATTTGCAACTGAAATCACAACAAACATTTGTAATGTACCTTAGTTTGTCTAAAATGATTTTTTAGTTTAATACTGCTTAGTGGAACAAGCCAGTTTGGAGTTTCAGCAAAACATGCGCGCGTCGGGATAAAATGAAATATTCGTGAAACTTGAAAAAAGCGATATCCCGCTTCATTGCGTTCCTTTGTTAAGGTTCATGAATTTTCATTTTATCCTGACGCACGCATGTATTTTTGAAATTCTGAAAAGGCTTATAATAGTGAGTGAAATTTTACTCAAATTTAGTATCCTGACTAACTGCAAAACGCTTTTGCATAACTGCTCCTCAATAATGAACACATCTTTTGACACTAATTGGCGTCGTCACAAAAAAATTGACAAAATGGAGTTTGCTGTTTAAACTTTCGATATTTTGAATAAAAGGGATTAAAACTCGAACTTATTCATATATTTTATTGTTTTGTAATTTTAGCAAATAAAATAATGTTTTCTAGCCTGTTTTTGAAGTGTTATCAATTGATTTAGAGTCTACTGACCGCCTATATTAGTGTTTACGGATTGGCTGGGCTTAAGATAGTTTTTGGTCTATGAAGCGCCATCTACTCATACTTATCAGAAGGTACTAAAATTTGTTCCAAGTCATTATTAGCTATTATTGTGGAATGCTGATGATTTTGTGTTAAGTTGTTAAGTAGTAATGAAGAAGCTTTCTGAAGTTTTCTTGTTGTTAACAATTGTGACAATTGAAGGAATTACTGGAGAAAAGTGGGTATTTGTTGGTTGAGAAGGGGATGTAAAATTTATTTTGTATACCAAGACATTGTAAAAGCCTAGTTAACAGACCTAGAAAAAACACGGAAAAGTCCTGGAACTTTGCCCTGATCAAAGGAAACGAACTTTGCTTATGACGTGGGCGTCGACATGTAATCCAGCAATCCAAAACTGGAATTTTCAGTTTCGTCGAGATTTTGTTGCTACAATTATTATTCACTTGTAAGACCCATTTTCTCTTTTAAAATTTTGTTCAGCCAAAATCAGTACTGAAATTTTGTGTGATTGCAGGTCAACAAACCAAATGTGTACCCAGGAAGTATGACCTCAAACATACATGTTTGACCTCTTTGTTAAATCTCCAACTCAGGTCATCCACCAGTTTTTTTTTTCTGGTGGCTGGTACACTTCTAGTAATTTATGCCATACTCCTTCAACGGCTTTACTTTTTTTGCAGCTTATTTTTGAACTTTTTGCCTAAAGGGCTTGGAACTGAGTCTCATGCTAGGTGTTTACTGCTCCAGTTAACAGACCACAACATCGGTATTAGCATACTCTCATCGACAAGTGTGTGGGTTCTTTTAAGTCTCCTGATAGGATTTTGACAGACTACACCAACGACTTAATGTTCCTGTCCATGGACGGTGTGGCGAAAAGAAGGTCCCCAAAGTTCGACCTTTGACCAGGTTGGGGATTGAACTCCGGGACCTTCTGGTTGTAGTCAGAGATCTAATCAACTGCACTTATCTAGCACGTACTGTCATGCGGGAGAAATTTTGTCACTGTTTTCTTCTTTACCTTTTTTTCCCATTATAACAAGTGTTCCCTTCATACTTTGATTGGAAAAGTGGAGTTTGTGGTTTGGGTAGTTGCTGTAATGTTGTCATATTTTCCATTTTGATCCAGGATTTTTGATAAACTAGCAGATGTCTGTTCTAAATTGCAGTCTAAGAACCAAGCTATCACCATTCACAGTTTTGATCTGGATTCTGATGGAGTTCCGGAACTCATCACGGGCTGGTCCAATGGCAAGGTAACGATTTTCGTAAAATGAAAACATTTTTTTTCTTGTTTCAACATTCTCAACAGGTTTCTATTTTCACAAGTTTATATTCGACAGTGTATAGTAATGTCCAATGAGAGTACAGCAAATTACAGCTCAGTAGGGTTAGTCGTAGATTCTTACATCCAAATAGAAGAAAAACACATAAACGAGACTCAAAGAGACTGATAAATATGGTGTTGATGGAATGTTTTGACTTCAGATCCAATAACAAGTAAAGATCTGATAGAGCTTGAGTATTGCAACCTCTCTAAAAAACTGAATACTTCATCTGCTTTAATATTGTTAGCAAGGTCTTGAAATCTCTCTTGAAAACTGAAAGTGATATGTAGCTCTTTACACTTGAAAGGATTTCATTCCAAACGTTTGCAGATGCATGCTAGAAATTAAATTTACCTTATAATTTTCACATTATTTTTGTGCTCTTAGAACAAGTTTTGTTGCTGTGGGTGCCCCATTTTGCTAGCTTTGTAATAACTAACTTACCTTAGTACTATTATTTTAAAATGCTCCTCTTTGATGTTAAGATTGATGCCCGGAGTGACAGAACTGGAGAGGTTGTGTTCAAGGATAACTTTTCTTCAGCTATTGCTGGAGTGCTGGATGGCGACTACCGTATGGACGGCAGGATTGAACTGATCTGTTGTTCAGTTGATGGTGAAGGTAGGAAGCAGACAAGCTGTGCTATCATTTATTTAACAGACTGTCGTATTGATGGAAGGGTTGAACTGTTCTTTTGTTCAATTGATGGTGAAGGTAGGAAGCAGACAAACCGTGCTATCATTTAAATAAAATACTCTCGTGTGGAAGGCAGGGTTGAACTGATCCTTGTTCAATTGATGGTGAAGGTAGGAAGCAGACAAACCGTGCTATCATTTAAATAACATACTGTCGTGTGGATGACAGGATTGAACTGATCCTTTGTTCAGTTGAAGGTTGGAAGGAGACAAATTATGTCTTATCTACGCCATGTCGCCCATTTGATATCATAGCATCTCCTGCAATTTTTGGTGTAGAAAGTCTCGCAACGTTATTGCATGACATGCTGCGTGAGTCAGTAACACCCCTTGCAATGGTCAAAATTGTTGTTTTATCACGTTTTCTTTTAATGTAGGGCTGCGTCGCGCGTGGGTTTCCGTATGCCGTTGGCGCTCTGTCCCTTTTGGGTATTTTAAGTATTCTATATGTAAGCTATATTTGTGTTTTGCCCAATAAAGTTGTTAAAAAAAAAAAACTTGCTGCAACATTCGTAGCAAAAACTAGAGTCAGGTTCGACTTTGCACAATGGTTCCAGAAACGGTTTTGATCATTGCAGCGTTAAATAACCCTTGTCAGCACGTCTCCTAATGCTTTGGATAAAACCCTTGTTGGCAAATCGCACGTGTGTCAGTCTCTGAAAGTTTAAATTGTTGCAAGCTGCTTGAAAGCAAAGTACTGTATATATAACATACCTTTTCGTGCGGCAGCAACGATTTTGCAGCGAGTAGCAGTACTTAAGTGACTGGTTTAAGCTTTCGTTTCGTGTTTACGTAGCTGAGGTTCTTTGGAGTGTCTTGGCAATTCTTAATAGCAAAATGAAGAATTTTAATTATAATTTTCGCTTATTCCTGACATCCCTGAGTTAGATTCATTCCCCTTTTAAAAAACAAGGCCCAGACAGGTCAGTGTTTGGTTTCGTTATAGTCTGATTGTTTTTGCTTTCTTTTTATAGTGCGTGGGTATCTTCCAGCCCCACCAGAGCTGAAGGGAAATTTGATGGACACCAGTGTTGAGCAAGAGGCAATGAGAGATTTAGCTCAAAGGAAGCAGAACTTACTGTTGGAACTAAGGAATTATGAAGAAAATGCCAGAGTAAGTTGAGTGAATCACACCTTGTATTAAACAAAGACATAAAAATTTCTTGAGGGGGGTGGGGTAATGTGAGTATTCACATAATGCTTTCCATGTTGTTCAGTTTTCAAATGGAGTATGACACTAACAATTAGAAATCGTTACGAACAGACTGGCCTGCTTAGGAATTAGAGATGCTCAGTTTTATCGTGCCTTCAATCTGGTAAGACTACAGGAACTATTGACAGCGGCTAAAACATATTGTATATTTTTCCTCCCAGCAAGACTGGACAGATGGAAGGAGCGCTTGCTCCCTAGAAATTTACTCTCTAAGTACCATTGAGTGTAGTAAACTAGAGATGGGACTTAAAAAAAGTTTACATACAAGTTGAAGTTTATCATAAAACTAAAAGGGTTGCCTTATATTTTAAGGTTGGCAGGTCAACACGGCCTGGTGGCGGCACTGATGCGGACAGTTCTCAGATGGGTGTCATTCCAGCGAACACCCAGCTACAAACCTCGCTGCTTGTTAACCCTGGTAACGAACAGACACAGCCACATGTTGAGCTGTCAATCTCCACTACAAATGAGACCATTATAAAGACAGTAATGATCTTTGCGGAAGGCGTTTTTGAGGGTGAAAGTCATGTTGTACATCCCTCAGTACAGAACCTTGCAAACTCCCTTCGTGTGCCGATATTTCCTCCAAAAGATGTACCTGTGGATTTACACATCAAGGCTTTTGTCGGATACAAGAACAGGTCAGTTGGTTCTTGATAGATAACTGCAGATCTTCCCACTCTCATGGTGAGCCAAAAGGTTTAAATACCCAATCAAATTCAGCCCGAAAACAAACCTGTGCTATTTTCTTATTTGCTAGTTGCGTGGCAGTCATATTGGTTTTGGGGCATTATGTTTGCGCAATGTGTGGGCTTGCAGATGCCGTACAGGATTTAAACTTAGATTGTTCGTGTTCAAGATGGCAGAACGAAGCACTGTTGAGAAACTACTCGCCGCAGACTGTAATAAGGAAGCCAAAGTAGACAAAAAAAACCAAAACTAAGTAGTTTGAGCATTGCTAGTACGTGGTTAGTGTTGTCTTTTCTGTGTTTTGGAATTTTGTTGAGTGTCAAGGTTTGAGACCCAAACCTCGAGGTATTTTCCTGTTCATTTTCCAAACTTCAAGTATTGGGTATTTGACTGGTTTGAAGATGTGTTTTTGTTACAGTTACGGAATGTCTATGAATTCACCCACTTTGTGATAAAGACTGAAGATAAGACTCTCTTTTAATCTTACTAGCCCCAGCCTGTTTATCAACCTTTATCTTCTCCTCACATAGTCACTGCCGAATACAGCACTCAGCGACTTTAACCATCAACGAAGTTCGAAATTCTTTCAAGTTGCATCTGAGAAGAGCATGGGAATACAAAGTAGAGAAAATAAAATAAAATGGTTCGTGTTCAACACTTATTTTTCTCGCTTTGTGCTATGCAACAGAAGCCTGTCACCTAATCTACTGCTACAGGCGCCCACAGAATATTGCGAGTCTTCAGTTCTGTCGTCAAGCTAACTTCTTTCGTTCTTCATGGCAAGAAGTAACTACTGTTCTCTATGTAAACATGATTGCACAATATTGAATATAGTTCATTTGTTGCAGTTCTCAGTTCCATGTGTTTGAGCTTACAAGACAACTTCCAAGGTAGATGCATTTCAAATTAAATTGTTATCCTCGTGGTTAGTTTGTAGGTGAAATAAATGTTTATGCAATAACTGGACGTGAAGTTATGTCGGTAATAACTAGACATGAACAGACATGTAATTAACATTAATAATTAGGGAAAAGCACGTAGTAAAATACTCAGACGGATAGTTAAAACAGGCAAATAGTTTGACAGTTAGGTTTGTAACAACAAACGCGTAATTCGATAGAATAGAATGTGATACGTTAACACTGAAAAAGCAATTATAGCATCAAACCTTAACAAGCTGTTCGTAAGCCCCGGGCTTATACTCAATAGTAGGCGGTTTACTGGACTTGTTACAAGTCTAGCTCAAAGATTAGGCAAGACCGGATGTAGTGAATGAGCGATGAAATTTGGAAAAGTTCTAGGGTTTTTCTGACGACCTACATTCTCTGAAATCATGTAGAAACATTAGGAGAGTACGGTAATCATAATTACAAACTTGTTAGGTTTAGACTATTAGGAAAGAACGGTAATTATAGTTAATTATGAGGTTTAGAACTTTAAGAAAGTACGGTAATCATAAGCACTAGTTAGTTTAGAATGTGAGGAAAGAGACATAACGATAGGCAAGCGTACAATAACACACAAAATACTAAATGATACTCAAAATTACTAAAGTAAAGGTAAACAGCTATAAAATAGTGTTTAGGAGGAAAATGAATGCTCCGTCTTGTCTCGGTTAGGTTCACACTGTATGTACCAAGCCCTCAGGGGTATGCAGTGCCGAAGTCGTCAGTCTCTTTTCATGTTAACGAGAGGGTAAACAGGGTGAGTCAGAAGATAATTGCTTGTTATGCGCTTTTTTTACTATTGTACACGTGGTGTAACACAGTTTTTCACTGCCAAAGTCGTCAAATTGTGAGCGACGCACATACACGGCCATCGGTGTATACCAGTGGTTATATAAGCTGAAGAACCAATCGAACTTGTGTACTTTCAACAAAACAATCACGGTAAATTTCTACTAAACGAGTCTGCAGGAAACTGCTAAAAGTAATATCGTTGTTTGTAATGAAAAAGTCACTGTGGCTTGACATGTCTTTGCAGGTTGTGATGTGGATAAACCAAAACTTCCTGCTAACAAAGGAGATCGAGGCAAAGGACGGCGAGCTGGACGTGATGTTCTTATCCCTAAGGACAGGGAACCCGCTGGTTGTGCACATGGACAATGCTGGAAATGTGAGAAAAATCTTTGCATTACGTGTACACTGCTTAGTCTGTTTCTGCATTCATACCCAAATGCCCAATTGAAAGACCCAAAATGTTGGTCGAAGGTTGTTAAATGGAACATGTTGGATCCCTTGAACACCTTATTGTATCATATCGGATGGCCTAGCTGATTTTAGACATCATCCTACATCGAAAGCCATCAGCGCTCCCCCGCTGCGATTAACAATCACTATCCATTATTCACCCTCATTTGTCCGTTTCCGTTGCTTCTTTCTTTTTCCGTCGCTCGAAAACCTTCAGAGTTTGCTGTGGGGGAGACTAACCATTTGGAGTAAATAACACTTGTTGCTCTAGTCAATCAAATGGCTCACTTTACTGTTCCACAGGTGTCTGTTAAAACAGATGATATGGATTTGTGTGGTGATGTCATCCAAGCAATAGCATCGTTTCTTGGAATTGAGGTAATGTAGTGATAATGCATCCCTGCATACCAAATGGTACCATTTCATTTCTGGCAAAGGCCGGGTGGTAACGCATTCCAACTCTGAGCACCGAAGAGAAAATGCCATCAGAAGACCGGACTGAGAATCCTGTAATCACATGACTGAATCACGAATTCTAACTTTCATTCACTGTTAGCAAACTTACCAGATTTGAACGATTTACTTACGTATGTAGCGCCAAACGTAAGGTTCATAGTTCTGCTTTGTTGACCCAAATGCCAATTGCTTCTACTCCTTTGTGTTATTTGAGAAGTATTGTGACTGCTATTGGATCTTAATTTGACAGTTGGGCTTCGAAACAAGGTAGTTTAGATCGGTTTTATTTGTAAAAAAGGAAACGAACGTATAACTTAAACTGGATTGGCAATAAATCTGCAAACTAAATCGAGATATTTTGTCTGTAGGAGTGACTGTAGAGTTGAGTAGTAATAGTAACGTGAAAGAAAGCACTTTCTGGTTGCTTCTTCTGCAACTGACCGTAATCCTTTTATCTGAAGATCAAAATTTATCTTGTATGGTATTCATCTGAGTATTTTGAGTCGCTTTTCCTTTTATCTGGTCTGTCCGAACCGACCAGTCAGTTCTTAAACGGATAACACGAGTCTTCAGAACTGGTTCTGACCAGAATCGCCCTGCTCATGGATCAGAGCCGCTCAGTTCTCCTGCTCCGGTCGGCCAAAGCAGGTAGAGTGGGAGAGTTGTGGCGGGAAAAAATGTACGCGAGGGCGCGCTTTTTAAATAAACAGGCCAGACCCAGTTCTTTTCGGCAAGTCAGAACGGACAAATGGAAAGTGACCTTAGGGCGCGTTTGATTGACTCTATTCCGGAATAGGAATAAACAGAATTAAAACTTTGTTCAATCTTATTGGCCACAATTCCTGCCAAGTTAGGAGAACAGCACAACTGAGTTATATCTCTCGCCCCAGTTATTACTTTTTAACTAGATATTTGATTGTTCTGCGAGTCAGGAGAGAATTTCGAAATTTTATTCTTTTTCCGTAATAGACGGAATAAGGTCAATCGAACGCACCCTAAGTCGAGTGAATACTTCTTTTCGTGTAGGACCTGCAGACAACAGCGGATTTTCCGGCGCATTTAGAAGAACTGCGTGCCATCCTAATTAAAGTAAGTATTACCAAGTGTAAAGATAGTAAAGTACTGAGTTATATCAGTAACAGTTCAATATTGATGTCCTTTAGGTTCACCAGCCTTTTGGGCAACCCCCCCCCCCCCCCTCCTAACTCTTTTTTTTTTGGTAACTTTATTTTTCTTCCTATGACAGTTTTAACAAAGCAAATTTTTTTTACTTTTTTCCATGACATGAAGCTGTCCTCTATTGATAGCTTTGCTTATTAGTAAGTAATTCTGACACGTAAATCATTACGGGAATAACAGGAGTTGTTGTTGTTGTTGTTGTCGTCGTTGTTGTTGTCGTCGTCGTCGTTGTTGTTGTTGTCGTTGTAGACTTACCAAAGTTTGTGTTACGGTGTTAATATCACGTTGGTGGCTGTAGACATTATTGTGGAACTGTGTCATCTGAAAGGAAGCATTAGCTCGCACAAACCCCTGTTTTCATGACTGTTACTTCAACAGAATAGTCAGTAAACCTGTGGAACTTCAGTCCTTACCTGATCAGTGATGTTGTTGAAAATTGTACATGTGGTTTAAATACAGTTAAAGAAGTTTTTCTTTTCCCGTTACTATAAAATGTTTAATGCAGATCCTACAAAATTGTCTGCACGAATTGCCACCAAATTAACCCCTCAAAGTCGTGCTGACACTGTAATTAGGATACTACTTTTTGTTATTACAATTTGTTTGTCTGCTTTCTGATGTATAATGTTTTGTTTTGTATTTATTTCTTAGTCTTTTTGGTGTACTGGGGGTTGGGTCAGAATTCATCGTTTTATTGAGGGTTAAGTATGAATAGATGGGCTAAGAAGGGGACACCGTGTCCTGTTGCCAATTTACCTTGCTGCAACTTGCAAATTTGTAACAACACAAATAAAATGTGTCTGCCAAGTTAAATCTCTTTATTGCTAGCTATGGGAATCGCTGTGTTATTTTCATTGTGTTACAAGAAAAAAAATTTAGCTTGCACGTAAGTCTGACTGACCGAAGGTGTTATTACTCCCTGGGCGGCTATAGGAGTAATTGTGAAACCCGGTGTTACCAGTAGAAGCATTAGCTCACACGCAGCGTCTGACAGACAGGAACTGTTCTATCTCTTCATTGTTGGCTATCAGCCACTTTCTCAATCATGCGCAGAACAATGTTTGGGTTTCAGTTGGCGGGCAAACGCGATTTGCAAACAGGGTAGATATGATGAAGGAGAAAAGATCGATAATTTCTGTGAGAATAAACGATACGAATTCAAAAGTATCACAAAATGTTGTAATCAGGAATTGTAGCCATCAGCAAATCTTGCTAGCCTGCCAGCTGAGACGCAAACACTGTTCTGATCATGATTTAGGAATGGTACTATATGTGTACCCAGAAAGGAAATTAGCTTGCACTTAATGCCTGGGTGTAATTACTACCTGGGTGACTATAGGAATAATTGTGGAACTGTGTTACCAGTAAAGCAAACATTAGCTCACACATAGTGTGAGTGTTATTATTTCCTGCATGGTTGGCTATAATAACTGTGGTACTATCTGTTACCAGTAAAGGAAACATTTGGCAGCTTGTACATGGTGTCTGACTAACCGAAGATATATTTACTTCCTGGATGGCTGTAGCAGTAATTGTGGAACTGTGTTACCAGAAAAGGAAACATTAGCCTACCACGCACAGAGTCTGACAGACTAGAAATGTTATGTCTCTTCTTTGGTGGCTATAGGAATCACTGTGGTACTATGTGTTTCAAGAAAAGGAATTTAGCTGTTACTATTGCTTCACAGGTAGATGAACTTCACTCTGTTCGTCAAAAGCTGACTGCGGAAATGGCCGACCATTCTAACCTCATCAGAAGCTTAGTGGTACGAGCTGAAGACGCTCGACTCATGGGAGACATGTGAGTGGGAAATATGTAGTATTTTTAAAAATACCTTACACTGGACTCAAACAGTGGTTGAATCTGTCGCAGAAATTTCGCATTTTTAAAGCTGACCTCACAGGGTTTCGATTAAATAGGTGGTTTTGAAGCCAAAAGACTTGCAGTCGTAAAGACTGAAATTCACTAAAGCTTTGCAATATAATATTGATTAAAACTAACAAAAAATGTGATACTACTCTATGTACGAGCAGTATGTAACAATATAATTGATCATAAAACTATTCTGGCAAATTACGTTTGGGACGGACTGAGCGTCTGTTGTTTCTAAGATGATAACGCATGTTCAACGCCGTTTTCATTTTTATTGCTAAGTCCGTTAACACTAGCACTAGTTTTACTTTGTCTGCTACTTATTCCTCTGCCAGACATAATAGTACATTTTCTTTCCTTAATTTTTCTTTTTGCTCATATGAATCATTTGCTGTTTTACGGCTAATCACTGGTATTTCAGTGTTGGCCAGATATTTGTGTTCTCCGTTGTGCTCGTGCCCATTTTGTGTGTATATGCGAGTTTTTGACCTAATGTTTTAATTTCTTAAATATAATTTGGCCGTCTAGTTCTTTAACTTTATAGTAATTTCGGGGAGCCAGCATCCTTCAATGTTTATTGTACTTTTCTTTGTTGTGATCAAAAAGGGTGAATAAAATTGTTACAGTTTCATTTGCGTAGCAGCTACCCAAACAGAAAAGTAAGCTAGCGCAAGATTAGTTCTTCCGTTTTTCTTGGCAATCTCTGTAACTCCTTCACCGTTTGTCTCACATCCAATGTTTTCGTGTTCAGGAAGAACATGCGCAAGGGGTATATGGAGCTGTACGATCTGAACCGCGACCTGATCAATGGTTACAAGATCCGCTGTAACAACCACACGGAGCTGCTGGCCCGCCTGAAGGTCGTGAACCAAACCATTCAGAAGGCGGGGAAACTTAGAGGTAACTCAGCTTAGTCTCGTCGTAGAACTACTCATGAAACTCCTGGAGAAGGCCTAAAATTTTGCAGTTTTCCGCCAAGGTCCCCGAAAAACTCGGGAACTGAATACAGCTATTTTCCTCGTTCTCCCGAAAATCTCTTTGAATTATGTGGAGAGTAATTCTGTGCTATAAAAAATTAACCTACAGATTGCCAAGGCTTCTTGTTTGCAACTGTTTTTTTAATGTGGGGGATTTATGTCCTGTTTCTCTCAAAAAAATAGAGAAATCTGGCGATTTTTGTGGCGGCGTGGGAAAAATCTTGGGATGGAGGTCGGGCGTACTTGCTTGACTTAACAAACCGTTTAATGCTAATAAGATTGAGGGTTTTTTTATTTATTATTTTTACACAAAGAAAACTAGAGGCAAGGTACTTGAAAAATGAGCTAACTACCATGAAAAATCCTGGAATTCTGTACTCACCAATCACCGTAAACCATGTCAGTTTAAAAGCAGAGATAGTCTCAGTCTTTAAAACGTTAAAAGAAGGCTTGATCGTAAAATACATTTACAGTTTTTGCTTGCAGAAATTTTAGTAACTTTAGGTTCCAAAATTTATACATGGCCCCGCTCTATCAAGTCTCAGGGAAAAAGGTAACTTTCTTCCAGTCTTTGCCATTCTTGTAAATTGATAAAAATGGCTTTCTTTTTCTCTCTCTTGCAGTTGGCAAACACAAAGCTCACGTGATCTCAGCCTGTCGACAGGCAATTAAGAGTAACAACGTCAACGGCTTGTTCAAGATTATCAAAGCTGGAGCTTTGTAACACGGAGAGTTTAGTCGTTACAAACATTCCTTTATTTATATCGACGTAAGGAAAGTATTCATGGAGGGGAAAATGAAGAAAATATCTCGAAACTATTGAAACGAAAACGCGTAAACAATGCAGCGCCCAGAGCCCGGTCGTTGGACAGTGGGTTAGCTCCATCCTAGGGTTAAATTAGTAACCTGCGATTGGGTTTGTCTCCTTAAACTTCAGGTTTACGTAACTGGTTGCCTTGGAATGTTCTTCAGTAGTACTTAAGAAAGACCACACGTGTTTCTGTACAAAGGAATTTAGTTATGAAAAGTTTCACCTTTTGGACCCCTGAGTCACATTCAACCCACTTTTGAACAACCGGGCCAGTTATTCAGAGAAACTACTCATCTTACCCTCAAATGCCGGGTGATGCTCGATATGCCACGTGAGGTGCCATTGTTCATTGTTTTAAAGTGACAGTACATTGTTGCGTTCTTTGTGACGCAACTCAGGGCTTATTGTCACTTGGTATGTCGAACATGACCCCAAATGCCAACTCCCCACATTAATCGTGAGTAGTACTGGTTTTGTTTCCACTTGGACTATTTTAAGAGCCTTGATCCCCATTACAAGTTTGGGCGAACCTGGGTCAACTACTTCACAGAACCGTCGTGAAATGCGAAGCATGGGGAGGAAGGAAGATAGATCTTCATGACAAGACTGGGTTTCAGCACAGGTTTATCTCCAATAGCCCCCTCAGCCCCAACACGCTACATGGCATACTGCTTTGGAAAACATTTGTCAGGGATGATTTTGTTCGGTGCAGTGACTTTGCAGTCTGAGATTCCAGGGAATCTTATCGATTGCGTTGGGTTCTTTATCAAAACTAGCAATGTAAATAGCTCCCTCAACAAGAAACGAATGTTATTTATTGTACCAAATAAATCAACCATGCAAAATTCTAACAGTGGTGATAATGTGTAAATATTTTCAAACCAATTATGTTAAAATTTCTGGGCAAACTCGTGTGGTTTGATGTAGTGCGATGCTATGTGGTGCGATGTGAAGTAGGGTGGTGTGTCATTAGTATGGGGTGAGGGAAGTGTGGTGTGGTATTGTTGGTGGTATGTGTATCGTGGTGTGGTGTAGTGTGGCATTGGTTCGTATGGTGCGGTATGGTATGTCGTGGTTGTCTGGTACGGTTGGGTATGGTAAAGTGTGTCGTGGTGTGGTATGGTGAAGTGTGTCGTGGTGTGGTGTGTAAATGTACGAAAACTTGGAAATGAAAACGTACATTAACTGTCAGGAGTAAAGAGAAAATTCAACTGCATCTGAAAAATGCCAATGGGTAATGCATTTTATGTCCGTATTTGTATCAACTGGGCGAAGCTAGAACCACTAAAATGGTGCCAGTATTTGTCAACTCAAATTGGAATAGTTTCTCCAGTCTGTTATTGTTTAAAGTAAAAATACGGAACTTTAAATGTGACGGTACTTTCCCCCTTCAATCTAGCAAGGGAAGAAAACGTATGCAAGATTTCAAATAAAGAGAGGTCGGTGGAGCACTTTCAGTAAACAAATGTACGTTTTTATCGATTGTTTCATGTCGTTTTGGTAAAAAGACGGTAAGTGATGGTAGGATTGACAATCTCGATGCTTTTCCAGCAGTTTGAAGACCTCAGTTTTCTAAATTTTTCCGGGGGAGCATGCCCCCAGACCCAAAAAAAACCCAAGTAGAGTGTCCAAACACCCTGAATTCGATTTTACTTGAGAACCCCGAATCGCGACTCGATTTCAGTTGGGGCACAAGAGCAGCTCTTAAAAGCCAACAAGCAAAGAAATATTTTTTGTTAAATCACCATAGAATTTGTCCACTTTATCTTGGATATCCAGGTGGGTTCCTAGTTGGAGTCATGATGAAGATAACTGTGCAATTTTTGGTCCTTCGTAAAGAAACTAGTATCGTATTTTGCAAGCATTAAAAGTGGTATGACATCAGTTTTGAAAATACAGCTGATGACAACGCTCTTTTTGGTAAGGTTAAGAAGAAACTAGTCAATTTCAGGAACGTTTTTGACACAGCCATCGGCCAGAGAAGGCTGGAAATTGCGTTTTAAGTCGTTTGCAAACCATTTCCAACAAAGAATCCTAGGTAAGATGGATTGGTAAACGAAGAATTGGACTTTCATTGGTGATTCCAGGTTACGATCACCAACCTTTGCTATTTCTTTGGTTATTGCGATAGATTTTCCAGCAAACTCATCGAAAGTACTAACTCCAAGCTCGGTTCGGTCGGTCGCAGATAGACTTTGGTCTTGAATTTTACAACAAAATTCATGCGCGACATTGTCACTGGGATAAATGTGCGAAGCAAGTTTCAGTTATTGGAGTTGCATCAACATACCCATCACTTTTGGTAAAATATTTTGTCTTATCTCATCAACAAGACCTGCGCACTTGTCCTCGATCTTCACTCTGCAGTAGGCTTTTTCGCGGATTATGTAGTGAGGCAAACAGTGTTCTCTCAAATATGTGACTAGGCGATCAAGAATTGATAAGAGTGCATTACCACAGTTCTTATCATCCCAGAATTCCTTGATCTCTTGATTCACATGCACTACCAGAAGAGCAAATTCTTCAAAATGTACGACGAAATCGTATTATCCAAGTACACATTTTTAGCATTACCAGCAGATGTCTTTGTACTGGTGAAAAACTCGCTCCTTGTTTGTTCTCTGCAACTGAGAACGACATTCGCCGCTCCGTCTCATCCATTTGTACGGATGCCCCAGATAAGCCAGACTGTGCAATTCCAGGGTCTCTTGCATAACTGGTCAACACTTGGCATGGGGTCTCTACCTCGCACACCCCTTCCAACCGGAGCAATATGACAAACAGACACCAGAAGGTCTTAAAGGAGTTCTGCAGATGGCCAGGAATGTTATCGTGTCCGCACAAGCCATTCCATAGCACGTTCAGGCCCTGCTTCATGAAAACTGAACACAGTAGCCACTTCTTCTTCATTGTGGAAGCCATCACCACTGGACAGGAGAAGCTTCCTCACCGGCCTTTGTACAGCGTACGACAATGAGTGAGCTGCATCGTCATTTTTATTCGGATTGACTTACGGCAAAGTGAAAACAGAGGCGTGGTTGATAAATGATTGATTACTGGTTATATTCTTTTTTCCACTCATCGGTTGGCTTCAGTTTTACTTATCTTGGATCATCATCGACATATGCTCCACCGTGAATCGTGAAAGAAATCCCTCATCTTCATATTTAAAAAGATGATTAAGTACTTGCATGCCAACAATATCAGGCTTCCACATCTCTCTGTTTTCGCATTTCATTGGGTTCTTCTGCCAATCTTCCTCGTCGCTTCTAGCAAGAAAAAAACTGAGGAATGGAAAACCCTTCCACTCTGATACCGCACATGATCTCATTTTTATCCAAGGAGACAATAGACCTAGGTTCAATCGTTGCTGCTTCGAACAGTCCCGTCAAGAGATACCAGTCACTGTACACGTATTCGACCGGGAACATGCAGTTGAGAAGCAAAGACAATGGCTTGAGCGAGACTTTCGCTGCCTCATCAAAACCCAAGGGCACACCTGCAAGAAGTATAATAGTGAACAGTTTTAAGTCTCCTTTTCGGAGTGACTGAAGTACACAAAATGTATCGAACGAGACACGTGCAACAGTTGCAGCTCCCTGCTTTCCCTCCCCTCCCCCTTTCCAACGTATCCTCCCCTCCCCAGTCTTTACTTTTGAACTCGTCCAAAATTGCGCCAGAAGTTGAATTTTCCGCCTTTTCACAAGACAGCCGGCTACGCAGGCAAACCCCAGCCAAGCTATGGAACCAAAACTCAATTTATTTTCTTAATTACTTTTTTAGGTAATCCTGTTTTTGAACCATTCCAATTTTTAGAGAAGAGAATTATTAAAATATAGAAGTTAATGCATGTACTTCGATTTCAGTCTAAAATGTTTTGATTAAAGAGAGTTACAAAAAACTGATGAATAACTTAGACCAAGTGGACTGGAAGTTGGACCAAGTGGACCATTAGAAGAAATTACGCTCTTGAGTTTCGGACTGTGAAAAACAGCCAGTAACCCATCAATCATGGAAATGCTGGTTCGGCGAAACTCCTCCATTCTGCAATCAAGAAACACTCTACTACAGCTACCCACCATGGCATAAGTGATTTCTGTGAAACACGATTATTTTTGCTCACTCGAGGGCACTATTAAATCAGTTAAAACTCGTGTTTCCTTAAGAACACCAGTCAACAATGATTTACATCGAAATTATTTAAGTTTGATTCAATTTTTGACAAGTTTTTTTTAAGACTGGAATATTGATGAAAACTACGAATGTCGCGCGTTGTTCGTATTTTGAGGGATATCACAAAAGAAGACAGTGCTGAAATTATGGACAATTCTGTTCGATCGTTATTTTATTAGAACAATGTAACAGTTTGCATTTGGGTGCTTTGCGCAGCGTTAATCGTGCTTTTCACTGAAGAGCTTATCCCAACAAAAGAAAACGCGTGAAAACTTTTTTCTAAATTGTTGCAAAGCATAAAAGCTTATCTAGTTTCAAACAAATACATGTATGCTTATTGCTGTACGCTTCGAATCACTGAAAAACTAGCAAGAATATTAACTAGTAGTAATCAGAGATTATTGGTGTGCGTTCGACGAATTATAGTTTATATGGCGACTGAGTACTAGTCGGAGAGTACGAGCATCGCGTAGCACACACTTGCTTACATAAAACTTGTTTGGACTCTTATTTTAAGTAACACCCGAATCACTGCAAAACTAGCAAGAACATTAACAAGAATTGGCATATTCATGACAGTTGGTGACTTATGTAAAACTTAAACGTACTGTTTCCCAAATCAGTAACAGTTCCTTGCCTAGTTTGCAACGAAAAGTTCTCGTCTGGCAATTTAAATCCTAGAGCGCAAAACAACTTTCTTTAATTTCGGCCATAGGTTGCCACTGACTTGCAAAGTTGTCCAATACGACCGATTGGCTATCGCTTTGTATTTGTTATAACACTAAAAAACGAGACAGACCGGTTGACTTTGAGAAATGATTATTTTAACAACCTCTAGGTGGACCTGGGTTTGGATCCACATCTCCACAACGTTTAAGTTTCAACCTGTCGTCTGGACTGAGCAATGCAAGTGCCGTTCAGGTTTTCCCTCTCGCGGCAGTAAACTCCTTGTATGACGTCATTCCAGTACTTCTCTGCCAACGCGGTTGCAATTATTTATTGTGTGCACAACAGTCAGAAGATGTTTTGTGCTATTTCAAGAGCAAGTTTCCAATCAGAATAGCCAACAATAGAACTGAAAAAACAATCAAGCAGCTTTATTGAATTAAACTTTGATATCGTGCGCCGATGTCGAACCCGAGTGTGCCATTGAACAGACAACCTTAATCTAAATTTTTCTTCTCTACAAGTGGATTATTTTCAATACAGATAAATTTGTTATTCCGAAGTATTCCTAGTGCCTTTGTGTTTTGGTAGGTAGCAACATTTTTGAAAAGTTCAGAACAGACGAAGAAGAGACTTATTAATGAATCTAATGGTAAACCTCAAATTGCACTGAAGTAAAGAACCACCGTACTGAATAGATCTGATAACTGACTTGTTGAACTGATTTATTGATGTCGTGCTACGCTATAAGTATAAAACGTACAAGTAACTTGATATAGTCAAGCGGATATGTTAACTAATGAATGTCACTGATACAATCATGACAATCTTAAGGAATGAAAGTTCGAGAAATGTGAAACAATTGTTAGGTGGTTCGATACTTAAATTTTTCAAAATTGCAAATTAATACAACGCAAGGTACTTTCGCGTTTGCACGGTCATGAATGTTTCTTTGCCAAAGTCCCGCCAAAGAACAAACTTTATAAGAACACCCAGGCTGAGATTTGCTCAAAAATTAAGAACTAGCTAAGAACAATCACCAGGTAGCCTGCGTAGCTGGCGGTCTTGTGAAAAGACGGAAAATTCGGTGAAGGGAACTCGATTTCTGGCGAGACGAAAAAAAAATTGAAGGGAGCGTCTTTTCACGAGACCACCAGCTACACAGGCTATCACTAGGCTGAAATTTTGATCAGACAATTTTATAGAACTTATTTAATCCTTGTACACAGGTTGAGGTGTACATGTCAGTAAACAAAGACTTGCTAGAACTAGCTGGGTCATCGAGCGCTGGAAGTGTGCTAAGAAGGCTCGTGACGTTCGCCGACGCTGCTATGACTGTTTTAAATTTTTCTGCGTAGCTCTCGATGAAACAATATAAAAACGTATTGTTCCGCGCAGCTTACCCACTGTCTTTTAGAAATATTAGCAAATAAGGTCAATTTAAGAACAATTTGAGGCTGAAATCGATAGAAATTTAAAAACAGCCCACCCTGAGCTGAAGATAACTGGTTTTTAAACTGAAGTTTAAAAATGTGTGTAGCTGCATAAAAACTGATGTTTCAGAAGCTGAGTACATCATGTTAGCCACTTATCTGACCAAGCATTCAAAGCAGGATCTATTAAGCAGTTGCGACGTAAGCTATCAGATGGACAACATAATCGCACCGACGACAAAACCCGTTTGCATTGCAAAATGTGGAACGGTTAAAGCCCGTTTCAAACACCGTGCTACAGTCGTACTAACTTACCGGAACTTGGCAAATTCGACTGTGGCACGGTTTTTAAGCACGGCGTTCGAAAACAACCCCCACCAAAGTCATATCAATTACTCGGCTACTTCACCCGTGCTGCCACTCTAGCTCGGGTTCGTTTTAGACGCATGCTAAAGTCGCACAAAAGTTATGCTGAATTCGTTGCATAAATTATTAATGAACTTAAATGGTCAAACCGGTTTTAACAGTTGCGCCAAGTCCAACTACAATACAGTTCGACTCAAATTCGGCGTCTAAAACCAGGTCAAGGCGAAGTCGTGCTACCGACACGACTGTAGCACGGCGTTTAAAACGTGCCTTGTAAGCAGCTAGGACGAAACGAAGTTATATAACACATTCGTTTCTTTCCTATTTTGCGTAATGGTGCACAAATGGGAAAAAAATAGAAAACTCATTTTTGAAGTCGCTCAGAAATTAAAATGGTTTATAATCAAACGTTGACGTTCTCTGTTCGATTCTAAAATTGAGATTTTCACGTTCTGTTATATAAGGACAACGGCGATAAAGTGACCAGCTGGTTGCATTCCCGACTTAAAATTATATTGTTTTGTAACATTCTGGTTGATTTTCGTGACCTCGTTGCTCAAACTCTCTAATAACTAACCCTAACCTCAAAACTTATCTCAAACCCAATCCTTACCTTACATGTAACCCCAATACGGTATTATTATGCTGGCTAACTACATTCGCGTATAGCCTCCTTCCCAGTCTAACGCTTCGGCTCGATCTATGTAGCGCTGCGATCTGGGCGCTTTTTTCTCCTGACGACGAGTCGACGGTAGATGCCTGGGGACGAAGCTAACTCGCATATACGCAATTCAGGTGCAGCATCGCGACTTATCCAGATCACGTTCCCACTGAGGTCCCAAGTTACGGGCTACTTAACTCCTGGCTCGTTACCAGCCTTCTCCTGTCGGTATTTTTGTCAAATTACCAAGAAAGGCTGGGAACGAGACAGGGCTAACCCCAGCGCGGACGCACAATGCCCATTCATAGCTTTTGTTACTCACTCAGGCCCCAGCCCCAGGGTCTCGTATAACCAGCCTTAATGTGCTGCTAGTTAGAAATAGCATGAAACATGACAAGAAACGACAAACGGAGAGTTGTTTGTAATTGTTTAACGAGTTTCAATTTATTACAGGTAACTTGCACTTATTGTTACCATGTCAGTAAAGATAATCGAAACGAGATTAAAGGAAAAAATTTAGCACATTAAACATCTTTACCAACGACAGGTAACAAGCAAACGCAGGACTGAGTTTTAAACCCGAAAGTATCAACAGTGCATGGTCCTGTTATTGCATGTGACAAACTGCGGAAATACAGTTTTCTGGTTGGGAAGCTCAACAAAACTTCTAAAGGAGTGAAAGCTGTTTCGTTTTATGTTGAACAAACCGTGACTGTGCACGCTGTTTAGTTTTAAGTGTAAGCCCACGCGCCAAATGTTTTGTGGTTGTTCATGTGCATGTTCAGTCAAGGTAACGAAAAAAAGTAGGGAATAAAAATATACCTACCAAAGAAACTAAGGAGTTTCCTAACAAGTTGGCTTTATCAACTATGTCTAACTGAAACAACAGCTTTATATGTTTACAACAAAGCATATAAATATCTTCAATTAAAAACGCAATCGCGTTCGTTTAATTTAACTATAAGCAGTTCGTATAAATATATCTTGTTTCAATAACTTGGAATGACTTTATGATGCAATATTTGCATCTTAACTTGGATGATACGCAAAGTTTAACGTTTACTAAAATAACTATCTTGTTTTCCTTGCAAATTTAACTACAAAACGAGTCACAATGCTTAAGCAGTCGCTAAAATAGATCTCTTACTGTTTATACAACTTGTCGATTCACCGATTCGGCAAATCAGTTTCTAACTAAAATAATGTTTCTTTTGGTAGCATTAGAATACATCTTAGTTTTTCTTATCCATGAATAAATATTTTCCCCTGCCCTATTTTTTTTTGCCCTCTGTAAATTATATTACTAGGCTGTTCGTTTCTGCGTGTGCCGCAGCTTTTACGATCGGACGGGGATCGTTCGCACGCTGACTCAAATGTTTCTTGGAAAATTATTTGCATCTCAGGCTTCTGCTGTTGAGTATCTTTTAAGGTTGTTTTCAAACTATAAGCTTGGAGCTTTCGTTTTCTCCTCTGTCGGAGTCTAAACTCGACGCTAGATCGCCATTCATGGTCGTGGAATCAACCCGGAACAGCTCGGAATCAAACATCGCTTCGTACATAGGATTACAGAAATCTACTTTGTTCCATCGAAAGTCCGATCGCGAGTTGCGGTCTCTGACTGCAACCTCCACGTTGACCGGACTGTCACTTGAGAACACGGAGTCGTAGACGGGATTGGAGAAATTTGTTGCCTAGGAACAAGAAAAACGGTCATTGAAGCATACTACACAACCACCGACAGCTGACAACACGTCTGCTGGTAATCTTTGTCTAAGTACTCATTGACTTCAAACGTTCGGACTTAACGGGAATATTACACTTCAGTCTGAACGCTTTGACCTCACTACCAAACGATTGGTTAATACAATAACGCTTCAGCTCAGTTGACATTTCCAGTACAGAAATCATGCACTCGCGCCGTGGGGTAATAAGTACGTAGGCCTCAAGCCGGCTACTATCACCACAGGCACTATGTGCCAGCTGAACATCATCACACGGCATAACACAATGTGACGTAACACAACACAACACGACGTGACATAACACAACACAACACGAAGTGACGTAACACAACACAACACAAGACAACACAACGTGACGTAGCACAACATAACACGACGTAACGTAAAACAATACAACACAACACAGCACAACTTTTGAATATTTCATTCTGTTTGGGCTGGTTACAGTTTGTGCTACAGTATAGGTAAAAATCGATTTAGGGTTTAGAGCTAATACTTTCACATATTTTTGCTTTGCTTAAATTTAAATACCTATTGTAAATATAATTTCCCTTGTTTCCTTTTGCAATTTTAAGTGTCATCCGAAATTTATTAGGAGGAATAGTTTGTGCTAACTGAGTGCCCCTGTCGAATTAATAAAGCTTATTGTTATAGTTTTTATTATCAGTTTCCGTTTACAATAACCTGAAGTCGAGGCTTCAAGCAAGAAAACACAGCACATGTCTGAAAACTTGGAACGTTGCATCTAATTCATGGTTGCATCTAATTCGATTCGCTTTCAAGGACCAAACTTTTTTAATTCGCTAAGTAACAACATCAAGATTGTGAAAGCATTACGTTATTTAGTAAAAAGCTCAAGGAATTTCTCTTGTCTTTGTAAATTTTGACAACTTTGTTGTTTGTCTGTTCTTTTGTCGTCATTTCGTTTTGTCCTTTCTCCTCTTTTTACAAAATATATGATCAGCCGTTCCTGTTAGCCATATTACATCAGTCAATTTTATTTAGAGGGAGCTCATTTGCTATAAGCCTTCTGGTTTTTTTCTTTGAGCTTCCTTGTCATTATTTACTTGGTTAGCTTTATCTATTGTAGAGCATTGTGTGAAACCTAATGGCAAAAATAAATGAATGAATATGCGCGGGAACTGAAGCGTAGTTCGAAAGTGGTCTATTGTAACACAGCGTCACAGCACCACATTACATCACATCACATCACACTCATATAATCACATCACACAACACACCCAAGTAGAACTCATTTCTAAGAAGTGCCCCTCCAACCTTGGTGCCGTCAGCCCAGTGAAAGTCAGGGTTGGTCACGGAGTCCTCTTGGTCCAACATCTCTTCGTACCCGAACGATGGGTTCCCCACGTAAACCTGCATCCCACTGTACGGGTAGTGCTTCATTCTAGCGGGGGTAGGAAAAACAAACGTGTGATCATGATTGCTTCAGTCACCTAGGGCAACTCAAAACCTTCGCCTATGTGTTGGTAACAACTGTAGTATACTGTGAAACTATCATTACTAGACCGAGGTCGCTTTCTCTTTGATCGTTATGACCGAAAGAACTGCTTTCGGCTCTGCCCAGTTTAAGTCGGGAAAGGTCTAAGGCGCGCGTATTTTTTCCCGTCACAGCTTTACGAATTCCCGCGCTTGGACCGACCGGAGCGGGAGAACTGAGCGGTTCTGATCAATGAGCAGGGACATTACGACCAGAACCAGTTCTGAGACTCGTGTGTTCCATTTAGGATCTAACTGGTCAAACCGGAAAGTGATCGGAGCGTTGTACCATAATTAGAACGTAACAATTATTACATGACAGAACGACGTTTACAACACACATCGTGCCGAAGGAAACGGGTATACACCGCATTCATAAAGCCTGGAGCGAGCATGGAGTCGAGGCTTGTGAGGCCAGGACAAAA
>JAOBRG010395989.1:0-10312 GCA_027574985.1 Umimayanthus nakama | reverse complement strand
GGGGGGTTTCAAATGATTTCCCCACTTGGGCTAACTCGTAGCAGTAAATAGCTTGGATTTCCGAGGGTTAAAAAGATAACGGCAATAGTAATGATAATGATAAAGAAAATGATAATGATGATGATGATAATAATAATAATAATAACAATAACAATAACAATAATAATAATAATAATAATAATAATAATGATAATAATAGTGATAATGCCCGGATAATAACATTAATAATGATAACTATAATGGTAATGATAATGATAGTAACGATAACGAGGTCTTCAAAGGAGAATACTTTATTATTAAGTAATTAGTGTCACCCTCTCTAACTAGTTTATTGTTGTTGTTATTGTTATTGTTATTGTTATAACGACAACGATAACGATAACGATAACGATATCGATAATAATAATGATATTGACAGCGATAATGATAAAAACAATAATAAACATAACTATAATGGTAACGATAATGATAATGATAACAGTTATTGATTTATTTCCTGCAAGTGGTCCGCACCGATTTGAGATCATGGATGTCAGCGGAAACCGGCCTAAACTCAAAATCCTGGGGGAACCAGACGTGGAAGTTAGTCTGCACTGGCAGCCGAGCAAGTGGTCAGTCAACGTGACAATGTCACACAAACGAGCAGGCAGCGCAGTGGCTTCCGTGGACTTCACAGGCGTGATCACCCAGCCAAACGTCTTTAAAGCCACGCCATTCTCCGAAATGTACATTGACTGAAAAGGACGTTTCTTTCGCTTAGAAACAAAACATTAAAGTATTGAACGATCGAAAAATGGTAAAGCAGAGTTGTGAAACCTCGAAAATCGAGATTCATAACGGAAACTCCTCAGCCATTTCCAATCTCAGACCAAAATTTATGTTTTGTGTGTATCCTCATCTAAGCTTATACCTTGATAACCATTTTCACTGAGGGCAGCCAAATGTCAAATTCTATGCCTAATTTGGGACCAAAGCAGGTTGAAAAAACAGCGCTTTTGCGCTGCATATACTTATATAGCTCACACATGTGTAGGACATTGATCGTACTTTTTCACCCACCTCGCTGATTCAGGAGAATATCGTCGTTCGATTTTCCTTTCTGAAAAGTTTTATGAATAAAACAATTATAGAGTTTGTGTTGCTGGCGAAGTTCATGCTCTAAAGAGAAACTCTTTGTGGAGCTATTTTTGGTAATCGGGTGTGCAGTAGTTTGTGATCTAGATTGTAATCATTTTGGAAGGTCAATTGGCGTTTGGGGTGGCCGAGCTGAACCCTGTTTGTCCTCTGCTTACAGAGCACGTCTTTTGTCAGTTCAAACAACATGAAAAACTGCACTGAATTCGTTCGATTTTTTTTTTCTGAGCTAGCGCGCGGTTTCTGCCCCTACCGAAATCGTTCCCTTTTTCTTTTGAGCTTGCGCGAACTTTCTTTCAAAATCTTGGCAAAAAAAAAGTTTGTCGGAGAATTTATACTTGTTCATTTGCTGTGTGCATTTTCTTTTGCGTATGCGCGCGGTTCACTTTATGCGTAGCTCACTGGGTATAAATGCTGTTACAATCAGGTATAAAACCTATTTAGCTATACTGTGACCTGTTATGTGTCCATGGATAAGATTAGTAAAAATTAAAGCGGCACGATTTCATCAGAGCATTCATTCCCCGTTTCCCTTTGTTTTCCTTCTTCTATCATGTTTCCGACAAGGGACGAAATTAAAGCTTGCAGAAAGGTAATGCCGGAAGTACTTTCCAACGCCCAATAACTCAATCATTAACAGTAGGAGGTCATATTTTGCTGTCTGCTCACAAAATCTTTCAAACTCTGTTTCAAACGTATGATCTAAGTATCAGTAATTTTTTCTTTTAAAGTTTGGTTTCCATCGCTTCTGTTCCCAAATCCCGTGCCTTGATACCTTTAGATAATCACCAAACGCTAGGGCGAACAAAGCTATGAAAAGGATGATTACTTACGTTTCTTGTCAGCTGAAAACAATTTATGCAGTCTCAGCAATTAGCTCCGGTCGTTCATCACTTAGAAAAATAGCCATTTACTCGGTTAAAAACACCCAAAGTTATTGGTAGATTAAACTTTCTGTTTGCTTTAAGTTAGGAAAACGGTTATAGTCTTGCATGGTGCCTCAAATAACGGTTCATGCATCGGTTTTCTGTTTACGAGTGTGACATTAATCAAGTCAAGTGCAGTTTTTCTGTCCGAGGGCAAACTAAAGCAAAGAGCCGATACATGTGTTACTACAACACTCTTGAGAATTGGTAATTGATTCCCCATCCGTTCTCTGCCGGAGTTGGCTGACAAGAAACTAATGCATTCTTTATTATAAGAACACATGAAACTAAACTGACCCTGAGGCCGTTCTTAATCCAGTCCATACATTTTCTTAAACTTTTAAGCAAACCTCAGCTTTGACATTTTTCTAAACAAAGTTTTTGTAAGAAATAAAGTATAATTAACTTTCGCTGACCTAACAGGTAGCGCAGGCAAATAGTCAAAGGTCATTTTAGCAGGAAAGTTTTCTACAACACCTGCAATCTATCACCTTGGTTGCCGAAAAAGTATGGGAGGATGACAAGTTGGACGAGTGTCTTTCAATATTGCATTAAATGTTAATATACTCGTGCTAATGTTTAAACCTTGTTTCCGTCCTCTGAATGGGGCATTTGCGGTCTTATTAAGAGATAAGCAAAATTGTTTGCGAAGTTAACACATGCTAAACAAGCCAGGATAAGCCAAAAGGAAAGGTATTGGTTTAAACGTTTGTTTAAAATAACTGGGAGACTAGTTTTGAAAAAAAAAAACGTTTTATCTGCGTGGGCGAGTACGCTAAATAGATGGATTTGATCAACAAAAGTTGAAATGGTATGTTTTTCGCCTGTGGGATATAGTGTTTAGCTGACGTTTCAAGCGTTAGCCCTCCGTTGGAAGCAGTTCTCATGACTGCAAACAAAGTTATCAGGAAAAAAATTATCTATAGAAAAAAGGCAGATTTTAATATCCGTTCCCTTTGGACTTTTTTGAGATTCATAACCATGCAGTAAGTTTTGTAATAATTGGTCTACCGAACAAAAATTACTTGATTTTAACAGTATAATTATTGAAGTGGCTCTTCCAATGCACTCTATCACAGCTTTACAATTTGTATTTGGTGCCAGGAGACTGAAATCTGAAGATGGACACCAAGTGTGTTGCTTTTGTTCTGGTTTATTGTACCTTGATCATTACTTGGAGCGCTGCGTTGGATGATATGCAGAAAATAAAAAGTCTTTTTGAGCTGTACACGGACCAGGCCCAAGGACAACAGAATCGTTACTTTGAAGAGAACGGAAAGAAGCTTTACGAGCAGGTTTCTCTATTAAACTCCATGTATCCTGCCAAGTTGGGCGACAAGATAGAAACGAGGCAAAACATTAGATTGATGAGCCTTCAGGTAAGAAGCTTGTGCAGATAAAACGCCACCGGTAGCCCAAGCTGTACACCAACAGTTTTTCTCAAAATTAATCTTAATTAAGTGGTAGCACAAGCGGTAAGTTTTTTTTGTTGAAGTTTGGGGCCAAGTCTACACATGGAATTTATAAGAGATTTAACACTACTTTCCAATACCATAGAAACTGGGTAACTTGCCAATATAACTTATTCACCATGTTTGTTGTTAAATGGGATTCCTATCTCTCTCGCGCGCATCGGAAAACTCCGAGTTGGAAACTTGATCTAAATTGCCGCAGAATGACTCAGAAAGTGTAGAAACGCTGTTGGTATTTAAAGTTATAGTCAGCATCAACCATTTCTAAGGTAACTTCCACATAAGTTAATTTCTGGTTTTTATCATTCGCTTAACTTTTCGCATTCTTTAATAATAATAACTGTGATGAAAGTTAAAATGAAATGACAATGAAAATGGAAACGACAATGGCAATGTTGTTGATAACGATAATATCAATGATAAAATGAATGGTAATGATAATGATAACGATAATAGTAATAATTAAATACCAGATTGTTACTAGATGGTGCTACAACAACTGTCATGCTGCTCAACTATTGTAATCCATCTGAAGGAGTCCGTTTTCACGGTTATCTTTTAGGGCGTCAGCAGCTGTACCATTTCAAAAGGTGCAGTTTTTGAGTGTTAAAACATTCAACTTCATGTTTAAACATTCAACCTCTTATTTACGCAAAAATTGTAAATTTTAAAAGCTTTCTCAATTGTTCTCTACGCCGTACAAGTAAGAACAAAACAAACAAAATTGATTACAGAATTATTTTTTCCTAGAGGATAACAAAATGCTCAAAGCTAAGGTGTGCTTGGATCCTTATCGGAGTTTTTGGAAAACCTTAAAGAATGGATCGTGTAATTATCGGAAATCTTCGAAATAGAGTTGAAAATCTTTGGAATTCTTTGCAAAATGATCGGGAGTTTTGAAAAAGTTAGTGTTATATGTGGTTGTGCTTTTGAAAGGAAACACAATTTAAGTTCTTCCCGTACATGTCTTTATTGAAACGAGAAATACCGCTCGTGGTATTTTCGTTAAATCTTCTCGAACGATGGTGTTTCCAACACTGATCAAATATCATTTTACTTCTTCAATGCAAAGACCCTTTACTACAATCTGTACAAGAACGGTGTGTTGGGAGAGATAAGTATGCTTATAGAAAGAGAACGGACATTCTTCTACGATACCATCGTGACCGGAGGAAAGTACCAAGACGCCATCACGGGTATCCTCCAGGAAAAGTTAGAAGAATTCGCCAGCGGATCGAAAAGGGAAGGCGATAAAGCCAGAATCAAAACTGATATCGAAACTATGATTAGAGGTAACGTGTGTTATGATTATGTGCTGATTTCTTTAACATTGAATTACCAACCGTTCAGCAGTGTTGTTTCAATAATAATAAATCTTTAAAGTACGTTTAGTCATGATTCTAAATAGTTGTGAAACTCTACAAACTTAAAAAGAGTGCAAGCTGATTTACATTGTTCTTTTTAAAGTGTGGATAAAATGCTTTTACTGGCTAATTGTTCATATGCTATTAAATACCTTTGGTGTTTAGTGCATTCTTATAACCAGTTCGTTCTGACTACGGGGTAACTATAGTTTAATCTACAAAACGCATTACCTGGGGCTAAACTGAACAAGCACGATTATGTAAGGCTTAATGAGCATGAATACACATCGCTAAAGCGACCCGCACAGTTTGAAATTTATGAAAAACTTAATTTCTGCGAACTCGTTCTTAGTTGATCTCGAAACCGCGTGACAACTGTTACTAACTGAACGTTACAAACATACTGTCATTTATCAAAAAATATTCAGAGAAAAAAGGAGAAATACTACTTCGATTCGAAGGAAACTCATTATAGTTTAAGAACCAAAGATAGTGAGTGAGCAAGCTTCACCATTTTGTTTGGTGCCAGAGTTTTACAGAGATTAGTCGTGGCATTTCTTTCCTTACTTGTGACTGGCTCGCGATCAAAACAAGTTAGTCAGGTCGGTTCATGCACTTTACAAACTTGTGAATAACACAACAATCTCATTGTAACAGATTGCAACAATATTTTATAATGAATACATTTGTACCACCGTTACTTTCCACAGTTACAGTACTTTCTCCTTACTATCATTTTTTTCTATTTTATGACTAACGATATTTAGATTTGACTATGCCTACGAGTTTGACTACGAGTAAGAATCTTTGGTAGGACCGATTTCTTGAAATAATATGTCGGGTCAAATCATTGTCGGGTCAAATCGTGTAGCCATTGTTCCGTTAACTATTAAAGAAGCTTAGAATTTTGTAGTCATTGTGTATTACAAAGTCAAACGCTAAGAGTGCGTTATTGAAGTCAAATACAGTTTTTCTGTTAAACACTTTAAGAAACGCCTTCTTGTAGTAAGAATATATTATAGTTTTATATTATAGTTTGATATATCCGTTTCTCGTGTATTGTGTTTCGATATGGGGATCTACCTATCAGTCAAAATTAAAACGTATTTTTTTACTGCAAAAGAAACTAGTCAGAATAATGAGTAAAGCTTCGTATGACGCCCATACCGGTCCACTTTTTTTAAGATTTACAAATACTGAAATTCCATGACATTTACCTATACCACACAGGAAAACTTACGTTTCTTTTCACCAAAAACTTGCTCCCTAACTATTTCAAGTCTATGTTTATGTTAACAAGCGAAGTTCATTTCTACAATAATAGGACTTCCAAATTGTTCTATATGTTTCCTTGTAGAACTAACCTCAAAAAATTTTCGATTCGCTTTCAAGGACCAAAGTTTTTTAATTCCCTAAGTAACAACATCAAGAGATTGAGAAAGCATTTCGTTATAAGTAAAAAGCTCAAGGAATTTCTTTTGTCTTTGTAAATTTTGACAACTTTGTTATTTGTCTGTTCTTGTGTAGTCCTTTCATTTTGTACTTTCTTCTCTTTTTATAAAATAGATGATCAGCCGTTCCTGTTAGCCATATTAGATCAGTCAGTTTCATTTAGAGAGAGCTTATTCGCTATAAGCCTTCTGGGTTTTTTTGAGCTTCCTTGTCATTATTTACTTGGTTATCCTTAACTATTGTAAAGTATTGTGTGCAATCAAATGGCAAAATAAAAATGACTGAATGAATGAAACTGAGCAGATTCTGTTCACTATATGATTATCGGTTATATATCAATAACTGTTGTTCCATCTCTTAAAATATTAGAACAAGCCGCAACTACGAGAGCGGAATTTGAAACTGCTTGGGTACGCGATATTGAAAGGATTGAACGTTTGGCAAAAAGCTCCGTCTTAGCTAAACAAATATGGGGAGGCATGCGACAAATCATCAAGCGAGTCCCGTTACCAGATTACAGGCTTGGACCAATGACGGACGTGGTACACATTATTCTGGGAACACAGGGTCTCGCACAGTCAATTTCGTCAAACAGCGTCAAAGGCATCGTGAAGAATTCTGTTGCTATCATCGGCGCAACTGTCTCGTTAAGCCTCTTCGCCGCAGGGTTTACTGGAATGAGTATCGCTCCAATTGCTCCACTTGTTGGAATACTGTTCTACATAGCAGGAACGTTCATAGAAGCTTTCTGGCCCACGAACGTTGTGATAGAAACTGCCAACAAGCTTTCAAAATACGCAAGAGATGAAATCGATCTATTCAGTCCTCAGTTACAGCACATGTCAAGAACTGGAACGAAGTAAGTACTTTATTGAGTACTATTTAGCTATTACTTCAAGCCGTTGGGACTTTCATTATAGACCATTTTACCTCGTATTTTGGTTGATGTTTAGAGGTAATGGAGAATTGAAGGTTTTTAGAAGACTTTTCCTATGCGAGCAGCGGTGCAGTTCCTGGGATAGCATCACAAGCTAATATCCGTCCAGTAAATATTAACTAACGCAATGTCTTTAAACTGACCAAAATAACTAAAAATTTTTCAAAATCAATATCTTGCGTCCTATCTCTTTTCCACAAGAATCGTCGCAGGAAGTTTCTTAAACACTGTGTGGTTTGCAACAGTTTACCCTCCCCCAACCTTCTGAGAAAGATGCGATCTTGATGGTTTGATTTCTGTCGGAGGTGTTGTGCAGGCTCTGATGTTTTGCGACATGTTCATGTTATTGCTATCTAGTTTCACAGCTTCTGGAGAATTCGCCAATGTATGAAGCTGTACAATTAGCGCACGTACCGTGGTATAAAAAAGAATTGGATGGATATTCTTGTTTTTCCTAGTTATATGTTTATTTTGATCCTAAAACATTCCAAACTTGTAACATCCACGACGGTTAAATATTTTTCCTGAACGCGTAGCCCTGTTGCTTGTTTGCCTTACAGTATGGGACATGTATGGTGAATCTGCGGTGATTATCGAACCAGTTTACAAGGAAGATGACATCGGCTCCTTGGGATTTTTAAACTTATGGAGATAACCAGAAAGCTAGAACGTCCTCTTAGTAGACAAATCTAAAAGAAGATCTACCACAGAAAATTTTACTTTGTATCATTATTGTCACAATCGCAGTTGACGTTGCTTTTGTTGTTTCCGTTGCCAAAGTCATTGTTATTTCGCTTGTCGTTGCCAATTCTGTTGTCGCTGCCATTTCTATTGTGGCTGCAACTTTTATCATTTTAGCCATTTCCATTGATGTTGCCGATTCTGTTGCGTTGCCATTTCATTGTAGCTGCCAGTTCTTTTGTAATTACCAATTCCATTGCCGTTGCCATTTCCGTTTTCGTTTCCATTTTCAGTGTTGTTGAATTTTCCATTGTCATTGCCATTTTTATTGCAATTGATACTCTGTTGTAGTTGCCATTTCCATTATCGCTGCTGCTTCGAATTCCATTGCCGCTGCCAATTCCGTTGTCATTGCCGTTGTCCAGTAAAACACTTGTGTCAATAAACACGAAATACTTTAATATCCACTATTTTACGACCAGTCTCTTTGGCTAATCATATATTAAGTTTATTGATTTTCGTTTTTCACCTTCAGTTTTGGTTGGCTTTATCTGTCAAACACTGGAGTATTTCTACAAACCGGGATAACCCCGAACACTCCTGTTTCATTTCGCCAAAAATCCTGCAGTACAGCCTGTGATCCAGATAAACACCAATATGAGAACAATCCCTACCTTGTGTTGGGGACTAGGCGCCAGTCGACTGACAAAAGGGAACAGTTTCAACTCGACATGCCTTTTGATTTCATTGGGGTACCAACCCAGTCAAGGTTTTGCGGGAACACGATAATTGTTAACACTGGCACGTATCATAGAGTTATGAAAACATTTCCAAGTGATTTTTTTAAAAGTACTCCTTTCAACCATCGTGCAATTGACATTGATACCACCTCCTCACCGCCGCGATACAACGATCTGGACATGAACAACTGGTATCGAAGAAGAATAAAAAGAAGTTCAATATCTAGGAAAAACAAGGACATCCCCAGCGACAATTGCCAGCCCGAAAGCGACAGGATAATGATTGAGGAACTGGAAGTCATAAAGGATGCCATTGATGACAGGGCTACAATCTTCACTGGTGATGGAGATGACGTGTTAACAATTCCAGCTTGGATTCTGATACCTTCGACGCAACGTACAGATGTTTTGTTGGCTGACTTGGGGAGCGGCACCAACCTGCTGTCTCTAGGCTCTGCCATCAGCACGGAGCGTGTGAGATCGAAGTTGGTTGGAGGTGTAGTGTTTGACAACAGCCAAGGCAGGGGAAAGGTGTGCTACCTAATGAGAGATCTCATAACCACCAGATGTGTTGGGTATGTCCGAGGAGTCAAAGTCTTTGAGGGATCCAGGTACGTTTTCTTAGACTTAGCCATAGGTGTACATTTATATGCCATAAATCAAGTAGTAGTAAGTGTGTGGAATTTTAAGTTGGTTGGGAAGATTTTGCGAATGCTTATAGTTTTTCAATATTTCTAAGACTTTAACGCAAGTTTGGCGGTTGGAAGCTTGGCCTTTGAATTTTCAGTCAACGGAAGTGACCTGAAAACTGTTCTCACAAGATCTTAAGGTTGTGGCGAAGCTTTATGGAAACATTCAAGATAAATTGAAGCATTCCAAAGACGACAATAGTCAGGGCCTCCATCATGAAATGTATTCATGTATGTTCTTTCAAGCTGTTATATTGAAATTTCCTTGAAAGAAAAAGAACATCTAACGCAAAGTTTGTTTCCTTGCATTTGTAGATTTGGATTTAGTTACGTCATAATTTGCTAATTTTGCTCATACTTGATCAACGGGTTCAAACATGAGAGATATACACTTTCGTGTCCTTTTTTCCGACTTGCTAAAAATATAGTTGAAGCCAGATACTAAAAAAGTCTATTTAAACAGATGCTATTTTGTCCACTAGTGATAGAGCATTGTTCGGGAATTGTTGAACAGATGTTTGTAGCCATCACGTTTTTGCTGATGAGAGATTTCACTCTAATTTTTAAAAACAAAGCTACTAGCATCCGAACTATCTAACGCACACTGATAAAGGGGTGCTATCTTGGCTAAAAACTATTTAGGTCATTTATATAGGAAAGTTTGAAATCTAAAATCCCCGACCGAATAAGGGGTATATACTAATTTCAGCATTTGTTATGACAAAGTTTTTGCCTTCCTTATTTTCATGGCCCGCGCGCTTCGCGCTTTGGTCATAAAAGGAAGGAAAAAAACTCGGTCCATAACTTGCCGTACGGACCTCGCACTCGGCTAATAAGAAGTATTTATTATATGGCTGAATGATTTCGCGTGCTGTGATTGGTCAATTCCAGGTCCGTAAGTAGCCGTACGGACCGCT
>JAOBRG010395978.1:0-10313 GCA_027574985.1 Umimayanthus nakama | reverse complement strand
ATCTCTACATCATGCAGCGCCTTGTTTAGCAGACAGGGCAAAATAATTCTTGCACTGACCATCTTAACCATGAATGCTTCCTAATGTCTTTCACAAATCTAACGTAGAATATATTAATTGTTGTTTGTTTTTCTTCACAGCGTCGAGGTGGATTATTTCAGTGTGACCTATACTCAGCTTGAACTTCTTGTGAGTTAGATTTGTTTTGATTTTGTTTTAGTATGTTTTTATTATTTATTCTTCTTAGTATTTCTTTTGTGTTCTGTTCAATGCGAATTTTGTTTGTTTGATGTACAAATGGTTCTCACACAAAAACGTAGACAAATGACCATATTTCTTTGCGCGCATTTGACATCTTGTGCCGCGTGCCTGCTAACGTAACATGCAGTTAATCCTTTCAGCCCCAGCTAGTTGATCAGTATTTAAAACCTCCTTACATTATCCACACAGAGTAAGTTGTTTGGTAGAGAGAATGAAGCAAATGATCATTCACAAAAATTTATCTTAGATGAAATACAAAATTCTCCCAACCTGCTTACAAAGAAGATATAGATACAGTTTAGAAGACTTATAAATAATTTGCTTGAAACTACTCATCATTGTAACCATGAGGTTTCTATAAAGTCCTTTCCTATGTTCTGTTGTCTTGCCTACAGCTCGCCTCTGACGTGCGGTCTGCAATGAAGAAAGTAGAGAAAAAGATCATGAAGGATTGTGGAGTAGACATCATTGGAGAGAAGCTATTCGCACTCTACCTGACCATCAAAGAGATCATCAGTTATAGAGGAGCCACCCAGCCCACGTAAGCACCGTGCTATTAGCCACAATGTTATCTTATTAATTGGGCATTTTTAGAGGGGGAGGGGGCGGGCGGGAGTGACGTGCCCGTGCTATAAATCCATAATAAACTAAATTGCTGTGCTAGTTAGTGAAATTATGACAAGGACAATGGTTATTAATTAGATCAATTATGAACGTTCAATTTCCGCCAACTTGGATTTTATGGAGCCCGTTTCGTATTTTCATGACATTGATCATAAAGAGGAAATAAAGGAAGACTGTTAAAATTAACTTTAATTAGTAGAAATTAAAACTTCACAACACAAAAATAGAAAATTAAAATACAAAAAACAGGTAAATTTGGCTATCATGTCCTGAGAAACTGGAAATTTTTCAGAAATAGTCACAATATTTCGGAGTTCTATTTCCACGGTTCCTGTTTTAGAGAGGTATAAATGTGTCCAGGGCATATTTAACCCCATCCCCCCTCCCACCCTGCTTCCCCCAGTCTGCGTAGGGTTAATAAGGTTGCCGTCATCTGGTTAAACTATGCTCTGTGTCTTTCTCAACGTTTCTGAGACTGAAATTTGCAAGTATTTCAAACTCCATTTCATAGTTTTTAGGGGCATATTGCTATCTAAGCAGCATTTCTTACGGCACAACTTAGTTTGAGCTTCGGACACACTGGAAACATCCTTGAAAAAAACTCGTGGAATTAAATCATCTCTCGTCAGTGTGAACCTTGTTGCTATAGTATAACTAATAAGTAGATAATTACACCTCAGGAATTTACTCCTTGTGTTTAGGGAGGGACACGTCTTTGCACTGGACGACTACCACCACTGGTTTAAGCAGTCCGTTCTCCGGTGGTTCAATATTGCCAGTGAGAAAGCCAAGGAGAGAATAAAACGAGCTGTAGAAATCGACAAGGTTGGTCAGGCATCATGTGACATGTCGGAGTAACGGCTGCGCATGCGTGTGCGATGAGGCAAGAGACACTGCTGGCCAAATTGCTAAGACGGTGTCTCGTAATCCAATTTTTACAGCAAAAGTATCAAAGTGTGTAACTTTTTTACCATCAATAATTTACCAAATCTGGCATGTCAAAGTCCTTATCCCTGCATTTTTTTTTTGTTAGTTCGCAAGCTTGGATGGCGTTTTTACGACATGCCGTAGTCTCGTCACCAGTCAACTCTTTAGCTTGTTATGTCGACACGGTCGGCGGCGCGGTTAACATCTTGAAAAGGAAGTGATGGAGCGGCCGGTTTGAGGAGAATGCTTTGGGACGAGGCTAGACATGTTGCATAACACACCTATCAATGTTACGACGGATAATGGGGTTGGAGGGGTGGGGTGGGGAGAGGGCTGGCAGGATATATGTGGGAAATTTACTCATCAGTAACAGCGCGAGGGCGAAATTTTACAATTCGTACCCAATCTCTATAGTTTAGCTAGTCAAAATTACTTTAAATTTACCAAATTTGCCTTGTCACGGCCACAGGAAGGAGGGTTTTAAGCATAAATTCTACAACATAAGTATATAATTACCACTTCTCTCTGTCCCCCGGCATAACGTTTGATAGTCGTATTACGTTTGCGGCAATTTTTGTGTTATTTTCGGATATGGTTTTCTATTTGAGTTTCACATTTGATGTCTTTTGAATGTGTGCAGATCTTGAGGATTGACGCCAGTGTAAAATATTCCACTTCTGCCATTGATGCTGCCGGCTGTTTTCATCAGGTGAGAGAATTGAACAAGAACCTGAAATGCTTTCGCCGTCTTCATCTCACTGACAGGCCGTACTTGTCTTTAACACTTGATTTTTGCTGGAAAAAGCAACAGTATACAGATATGTGTGTCTTTCTGAATAAAATTACAAAATAACAACTCTAGAGGTATCTTGGTAGTTTCGTATGGTCCTTTCAGACGACAACGTTTTGTTGTTTTGAGACAAATAGATCATTGTAATATTCCAACCGTTAACAAATGATTTTAACAAGTAAAAGTTTGTTTCTCTGTCAATTAATCTACCTGCCTTTCAAGTTGACTGTCTGTTTATCTAAGTACTAGTTTGTCTGTAAGTCTGTCTGTGGGTTTGCACGTTTTCTGTTAACTTGAAGAATGAAGTTGCTTTTATCATGGGTTATAAGAGTAAGCTCCCTCTCAAATAATTACCACGTAATGAAAGTTTTCTAAATTGTCCTGTCTTATTTACAAGAGTTAATAGAAAAGAAAGTATTTTAGGATGGGTATTAAGAGAGCCTGCCGGAACGAAGAATTATGTAACCTTAAAACCGTTCAGGTTCCCTTAGACCTGTCAGTATGTGCAACAGATTTATGCTGTGTCCGTTGTTTGGCAGATTCGTGAGTTTTGGAAGAAACTCGAGTGGCCAGATGCAGTGGCGTCCTACATGTTTGTCACAGAAATAACAAACGTAAGTTTACGGTTTCTGTCAGTAAACAGGGATATGTTATTTGAAGTAATTCTGGAAACGCGGCCAGTGAACTAGCGGCAAGTTGTTTCCTGTAATGGTTGGAATCATAAGTTTGACGTGCCTGATAGACGTAAGCTCATTCGTTTTTTGTCCATTCTCCATCCATTCATTCATATCTTCATCCACCTACTCATTCATTTCGTTCATTTCTTCATACATCGCTTTTGTAATGCATTGGACGTCACATATTAGCCTGCTCGCAGACGTTAGTTTTCCTTCGCCGCGAGAAGCGCGTCTGCGGGCAGGCTAGTCGCATAATCCAGTTCCAAACCGTAGTTGAACAGCAGATCTTCACTCACTGTCTCGTAAAGCTGGTTTACAGGCTTGATTATTTTGCAGTTGTAACACATACTGTTTATGGCAGTCAATGTCTTGGCCTTCTGATTAAAAGTTGCACGATGGGCATAAATTTATTCATTAATCCAGGCATCAACCATCCATCTATTTGTTCGTAGGTTCCTTCATTTCATTCATTCACTTATTCATTTAAACATTTATTAATTCTTTCATTCATTCAGTCATTCATTCATTCCCTCATTTATTCATGCACTTGTTTCGTTCGTGCGCTCATTTATTTGTGCCACTTAACCTTTCATCCGTTCTTCCGTGCATTCATTCCGTTCGTCGTGTCATTAGTTCCGTTTATTCATTCCGGCATCTATCCATTCATTCATGCCTTCACTTATTCATTCATTCATTCGTTCACTCGTTCATTCATTCTTCCATTAATTAGTTCGCACTTGAATGCGTTGGTTCATTCATGCATTTGGAATGCGGAATGCGTCACTAATGCAACTTTCTGTCGTTGTTGAACAGCAAGTCTGTGACGGCTCGTTGTACTATGCCGACAAACTGTTTGAGAAGATGATAAAGAACAACTACTACGATGAAGATCCGACTCAGTTCGACGTTAGTGAACAGGTGAGAAAATCTATGCAATCCGTTTTGTTGGGGAAAAAGATGGTTGTAGTGGATTAACAGTATGCTTGAACATTTATTTCTTGTGGCACAGCTTTCAAATACGAAAGTCTGATGTTTTGCCTTTAAAGACAAGCTGTTGGTGTCACCACGTATATATATAAAAATTGCTAAAATCTTTTTCTTCCGCATAAAATCGCGGTACATCGCATGTACCGAGACATGTTTTGCGCTTGAGAAATTATTAATTCCTGCCGTTTTTGAAAGTATATTTGACTCTGCTTTTTTGAAGAACCAGAACACACTTTGAATCCTTCTAGATCGTCCAACAGTTCACATCACCAAAAATGTCAATAACTTTGTTTGTATACATGACTTGATTTGTTTCGTGGCGTTTAGAAATTTGAAAAAACGCTCTCCGTATGGTCAAACTTAAGTGTAGTAAATAGTGAACGAAAGTATGCAAAATCTGTACTTTCTTTTTTCCAGACTATAAGTTCGAAGATAGTTCCCAAAAGGTATCTTTGAAGCAAAGTATCAAAAATTCAAAATATCTAGCAACGCCATTTACA
Source organism: Umimayanthus nakama (assembly GCA_027574985.1). Classification (NCBI taxonomy): domain Eukaryota; kingdom Metazoa; phylum Cnidaria; class Anthozoa; order Zoantharia; family Parazoanthidae; genus Umimayanthus; species Umimayanthus nakama. The sequence continues at coordinate 5,547 of JAOBRG010395978.1, read as the reverse complement.
AGCTTGTACTCTTTAAATGAAACCGTGTAGATCAAGGTAAGTATAGGACCATAGAATAGACGGGATCCTCACCAGTCCTGGATAGAAAGTACCATAAAATAGGAGATACTATCAGCCCCTGGTACGGTAATGGTCATGTTTGTGACACTGAGTTGGAGTTCTTCAGAAAAAGACTACAGTAATCTTTGTTTCGATTGTATTTGATATTTCTATCGAGCTGTTATATTTTATTAAGGAAATCCGTCTTCCACTGTAAGTTTGCTCGTTATTGCGGTTGCCTTGGTTCCTTTTAAAGTATACCAAAAAGCTTTGATTCAATGTCTTTCTTACAGCTCTGCGTGACTTTGAATGACCTTGAGTACATGCGTCTGTGGCTGGCTGAACTGCCGGGGAGCCTGGGTTGGGATGACGTGGTGAGCGCGATTGCAAAGGCTCACGGGGAGCGGGGCGGGCAGCATGCGCGCTCATCCATGGAGAACGTACTGAGCAGTGCTGACGAGGACATGATGAACAAGACGGCAAGAGCCATCGAACACATCGGGAGCCAGGTACCCGTTTGTTAAAGTTTTCTCGTCACTTTTAAATTCTTCCGCCCTAATGAATTTGTGTTCGTGCAAGCTACGGCAAAAACCCGAGTGTAAAAGCATAGGGAAACTGACTTATACATTAGATATCTAAGAACAAGATAGGTCAGATGACGTCATTATGACGTCATAACTAATTACGAACGTTAAGTAGCAGTATTAAGTACAATTTGTCAAAGTCATTAGTTGTGCCAAGTTTCCTTAGTTAGGGTCAGTTATGATAAAATTAAAGTGAGGGCCAAATATTCCCCACCCCCACCCCCTGGTTCTGCAGTATTATAAAAGCCCGTGTAAGATAAGCTGTCTTTGGCTCATTAAGGCTGAGGCTAGTATTTAACAATTATTCCACGAGCTCGAGTCGTACATGAGCTGATAGCGATAGACGACGAGAGCGAGTCGAATAATTGTTTTATTATGTACAAATCATCAATCAACATTCTTTTCAATAGTCGAATGATACTTTATTCCGGCAAGTTTGTTTGTGAGTTGTGTTCATGTTTGAGTTCGTTAAACAAACACCGGACGGAGTTTTGTATGAATATTTCAATGTTTGCTTCAAGTTTATAATTACTTGAAATATTTCTTCATTTCCGCAAACGTACCGATAAGAATCTCGACTCCATTTTTTGTTTGCTTTTTGGTGTTTTCTGGTGTGGCTTTTTTGAGTAAAGCCACAATTTCTTCTATTGTCGGCTCGGCAAGCCTCGCCGCCATCTCGAGTTTCGCTACACATACGATATGAGCTGAGATCCTAGTTGTGCAGGAGCCAATCAGAGAGCTCTGTTGCGGTAATCTAGTGACTGTGTATATAACAAAAGGGTTATGTTCATATGTTTGAAAAGTTCCTTTACTTATTGTGTTTTGTATCCGTGGTCATCTGAGTGACACAATTAAAACGGTAAAGAGTTGTGGAATTTGACTTGCGGACTTAGTAGACTCCTGAAAACGACGACTTCAGCGGTTGTTATGCAGCCACTTTCATTCGCTCAACTTTTCGTGTTTGTAACTTGCAGATGGCAGTAGACATAAAGAAGTTTGTGTTCCAAATTGCCTGGGCGCCAGAAACAAAATCTGCAGACGAGGTATATACAAGACTTCCACTGATCTTGAATCAATCACAATCTTTTCCTTACTCAAATGCCATCATTTTCAGTCACTCCCAGTCATTTCAAATCATTCTCTGTCTTTTTCAATCATTCCCGATCATCTTCAATAAATCTCTAGATATCATTGTCAGTACTTCCCACTCATCTCCAATCAACCGCCATCTACTCAAACATTCCCGGTCATTTCAAATCATTCCCCATCATTGCCAATGCTTCCAACTTACCTTAGCTCAATGGCTATTATTTTCTATCTTCTTCAATCAAAAACATTATTACCGATCTCTCCCAGCGCCATTCCAAATCTTTCTCTTGTAGCAGTGTCAATCGTTCTCACTCATGTTCAGTCAATCACTAACGAAATCAATTAATCCCACTTTTTTAAAATATATTAATCACTATCACTGTCGGTCATCTGTAGTCAACCTCAATCATTCGCTATCATTGTTTATCACTCTCAGACAGTTTCTAATAATCCCTTACTACTCGTCTACAGTCAGTCGCTATCGTTGTCAATCACCTTCAGTCATTTTAGTCAGTTGCTAAAATTTTCAATCGCTACTAGTTTGAAGAAATTTGTCTAAACGATGTACATTTTGTGTTTCCTTCCCAGACGTGTGTACCACTGATTAAGTATTTGGATGACAACTTAATGGTGTTGAGTAAGAGTCTGATGAAATCCGTGTTTGATCGGTATGTGTTGATGAACTTTGAAAATATGTTGGAATCAGTCGATTATACTAGGGCATGATGTTCTTCCTTCAAAAAAATACCTCAACATCATATTTTTTCCAGGATTATTTTCCTAATCTTTATTCTCTTAATTTTTACTTATCTAATTTCATTTTTAACCGTGTCACTGTTTGTAGACCTTTTTCTGATAACAAATTTAAAATGACTACTAAAAAATCGAAGACGGCAGCTTTTTGATTTGGTTACTTTACATTGTGTTTTTATTGACCGAATTAATTCTAGAGACGAATTGTCCGTTTGACGAGTATAAATAGCATATAGCATAAATTCGATAGACGAATTATCCGTCTAAGACGTATTTGGCCCATGAATGGTGTTAACACCGGATTCAGTTGTATCTGGACGAATTATCCGTCTCAGACTGATAGTTCGTCTTTAGTATGAATTCAGCCATTAACTGAGTTAATTAGCAAAACGATTTGTCTTCGGATAACACTAAACATTGTTGGAGTTATAGGTCGCAGGCATTTTAATTAATTGATTGGCTGTGGACTTTTTTGACAGTGTGTTAACTCACATGTGGGAGATTGTAATCGAACATGTTGGTCACATCGTCAAGACTAACGCAGGGGTACGTCAGTTTGATCGTTCTGCCAATCCATAGGCTGCTTTCGATTTGTCCAGTGTGGACCAATCAGTTCTTAAATAGAACGCACAATTTCTCAGAACTTATTTTTGCTAGTATGTCCCTGCTCATGGATCAGAGCCGCTCACTTTTCCACTCGGCCAAAGCGCGGGAATTTTGAGAATTTTGGCGGGAAAATGTACGCACACGCCGTGGACCTCTCCATTTAAACCGGTCAGAACCAGTTCCAGCAGGTCTTTTCGACAGGTCAGAACGGACAAATAAAGAGCAGCCATATTTATTTTTAATGGTGAAAAAATGTAAACAAGTATTTTCAGGCGTTGATGTTTGGTTAAGTTTGTGCTGTAGAGATACGAATGAGTTAAAACTGTAGAGATACCTTAAAAGTCGAGACTGAAGCAAAGTCTCCTGAGTATAAAAGCTGGGGAAAGTTTAGTAGGGCTCTTTCACAGGTTTTAGAATGCCCATCTGTTGACCCGACAACCAGTTAGAAACAAACTAAGATACTTATAAGCAGGCACAGTTCAGATACCAATCTAAGTTGTCCAAAAGGGATATTTTCGTGGACTGTTTCAATTGGCAAATAAGTCGGGCTACAGTGACTTTTGTTGCTGGGGTTTTCTATTGAGTTGTGTAGGTAGTAGAATATTCTTTAGGAACTACAATTTATATTGTTATGAACTCGGCGTATTATCAGTGAAAAATCTTCAGATCTCTGTTTAAACTTTTGGTTTCTTCTCAGAAAGCTGTTATACTTAATGAATATTTCATAAAGCATTTAAGCTTGGAGGTACGGTAGTAAGATAAAGGCGAGTATGCCGCAGTTATCCCACCTTTTGACTGGCTGTGTTTTCTTTAGCACAGGACAAGAGGTATAATTTTCGTGATGAAAACAATAAAGCTGAGTTGCATTTGAAAAGAACAGTGGTTTGTCTCAGTGCTCACTCGGTGTTAACCTGGATGTGATTTTTATTTGTAGCAAATACCAGTGTTGGTCTGTCCTAGACGTCGTGTTTCTCATTGAGCTGTTGACTCGATATTTGAAAACCTTTGATTCCTTTTAGAAAACTGCTCCATTTTACCAGCGGCTGTCTGATGTTATAGAGGTAATTAGTAATTGATTTAACATGCCGTAAACTACAGTGTTTGTTTAGTATATTTGTACAACGTATGTGAGGTTTAGTGTGTGTGTTTTTTATTATGTGTGCCTGTGTGTTCTTCTACGATAAGCTTGTTTATGTGTATATGTGTGCTTATTGAGTGTGTGTGTTTGCATATGTGTGTATGTATTGTGTTTGTTGTGTTTATGAAAGTATGTATGTTCATGTGCATGTGTCTGTCTGCATGATAGTTTCTGTATATCACCTTTTTTGTGACCACGGCCTCAGCTTAACATGAAGTCTGGGCACATTATATCTCACCTGTTAAGCTATCGACGATATTTTGCGTGAACATTGTTGGGGCTTTTTCTTAGATTTTGCAGAACTTCTTCTATGCTGACGGAGTGGGAATACCCATGGACGAGTTAAAGTCTGGATTGTACAAGGTAATACACCTTTTGCTGTTCATTACGAGAAAAAACGCATTCATTTGCGTCAAATATCAATTATTAAAGCAAAAAGACATTTATACCAAATGGCATTCGTTTGGACGCAAAGCACGTTCATTTACTAGTTTTTTGTTATTCATAAATATTCAATAGTATTTTCAGGCATTCATATGCACATTTGGACATTCGATTAAGAATACTAAAGTTTCAATTAAGTGACAAACTGCATCATTTATATTTATTGAAAAATCAATTTGAGGAAAAGACATTCACTTGCAAGAATATAATGATTATTTACATTTTTGTACATGGGTTGACAATCAGTAGCGTGAATAGGCAGTCATTACGGCGGTCGTTGGAATCATTGGTGCGATCTTACAGTTCAGTTGTTTCGTGCGTCAGAATATTTATCATTTCCTTTGTGCGACCAATGTTAATTGCAAACTTAACCCAGTGGGAATCCGACTGATTTAGTTTGCTTCAGAATGCCAGTATCGATTTTTCTAAATCTATAAGTAATCTGGAAATACCAAAATAAATTTTGGTTGTTGTTGACAGAGTTTTGAAGAGGGACTTAAGTACCGAAAGATGCCGACGCAAGAGCTGATTGAAAACTTTTACATGTGGAAATGCGAAGAACAGGTTTGTGTCTTGTGTGTTCGTGGCATCGATAAAACTCAAGTTTATACTGGAGGCTTCTTCATATTTGATTAGATAGATAACCTCTATTTAAAAACAACAACATTCAATTCAGGGTAGTCCCGTCAGACGCCTATATATCATAGGCGGCCTGCTATCAATGGGAGCCCTGAATTTAGGTCCACTACAAATTGAGATAAGCATATAGACCCCATGCATAAATGGCGGCAATTCAATGCAATGATAAGCAAATATTTAGGTGCAATTATGATGGGTTAAAGTGCTCTTATAACAATCCCAATAATACCTACTGACCCTAAATAGGAAATGGGC
>JAOBRG010395945.1:0-10314 GCA_027574985.1 Umimayanthus nakama | reverse complement strand
ACTTTTGCAAGACAAATTTAGCAAAATTGCTGTTTCTGGTTTAGCCAGGCTAATACGATCCACCACTAATGAACGTCCCCCCTTCCTTTTCCCTTCCCTTGCGCTTGCTACGCAGGCTAGGCATAACGCGTTTTCACTATGGAAACTAATGTTGAATTTAAATTCTAAACACTGTTGTTCTGTTGTGTAGCCACAGTATTGTAAACTTTATCTTGTACTATTCCTAGATTCTGTTGTTATCACTTTTTATGGCCGCCGTGGCAGTTCTGGCACTACAAGTGCAGCCTGAGATCAAGAGGACGAACAAGAAGACTGTCAAGTACTACAACGAGCTTACAAACACTGGCAAAAACCACCCCTGTGATAAAGTCAAAGCCAAAGACTCGGAATACGAATACGGCGTAAAATCAAAAGGTAGGGCGGTAGCTGTCTGCAGGCGTTACTCAGAAAACGAACTTCTGAACAGAATGAATTGTTCGGGCACCTTCAACAAGAACTACTTGGCTGTGACACGAGAAGATGCAAAACGTTTCCCCGACCTTGCAAGACGACCCCACAGGGCTCCTAAAACCGCGCCACTTAAAGAAGCAAGTAAGGTGGCGCCAGAGATTGACCAGTTGGAAGAGAAGATAACTAAGAAAACAAAAAAATATCGTACTAGGAAATGGAAGCGTGACCTAAATAAGGCAGAGAAGGTTTTCTTCGCCACTACAGAGCAAGATATCGAGAGCGCACGACAAAAGCGCGGGGATAACGATATGGCTTACGGCGAAGTCAAAACCGTCACTGAAAACTGCTTGGCCCGATGGTCCACTTTGGAGAACGTCATGTCGCGCCCATGCGGCGTGTGCCCTACTGTTACACGTCAGCCTCAGAGCCCGAAGCGCTTTCCCGAGTACCTCAACGGCCTCATCTGCCATCCTGATGATTCCACAGAGGTAACGTTTGGTGGTCAAACAATCGGCCGCTGCGTTCAGGAGACCATAACATTGGATCTCACGCAGTGGACGGGAGAGTGGGAGGAAGACACGGCTCTAACGGCTCAGAACGGAGTTACGACTTATGTGGAAAAGTGGGAAGCGTATGAACAGGAGATTAACAGTACCTGCTCCTTCTCTTTTTACAAGTCCTAAGTGTGTTGTTTTAACTGAACCCATATTTCACGAGGGGGGGGGGGGAAGAGACAGACAGATAAACAGACAGAGAGACAGAGACAGAGACAGAGAAAGACAGACAGACAGACAGAGAGGGAGGGGGAGCGACAGACAGACAGACAGAGCCACTTACAACGTTTAATGACTACACGCTATTTTTATAAGAACAAACTTTGCAAGAACACCCAGGCTGAGATTTACCCAAAATTTTAGAATCAGCTGAGAGCAAACGCCAGGCTATAACTTTGATCAGACAAGTTTAAGAAATTTATACTGTCCTTGTACACAGAATGAGATATACATGTTTACGAATCGAAGACCTGTTAAAATTAGCTTGGGATTTTGCTGTATGGCGATGTACCTAAAGTAAATAGCTGAACTCAAAGTTAATTATACTGTCCTTATTGCTCTTCGGGATTCATATTTATGTGGGAAATCCGTATCATTTACATTAGCAAGATGCACTTTGAAGCATTTAGAACAGTTTTAATACAAAAATAAACTTTTGTTGGTCAGCAAGAACTAAAGATCGCCGAAACAAATCACCGACCTATTATGTCATATGATGTCGACGTCGTACATACTTGTAAGTATACTAACTAGACTATGAATGCTTGCATCAGGTCAAATTTAAAGATATTACCATTTTTGTGTAGTTGGTTTGGTATTAATAAAGGAAAACAACCTGAGCTGAAGAAAACACTAGTTGATGTACGATTAATGCAGTGAGTTATTTTAGATCCTTCTGTTCTTCAAAACAGAGGAATAATCGATGGCAGTTAAGCTCAAAGACAGGTTGCATACACATTTACATGTTGAAGCTGCTAGAATCACTTGGTGCGAGGATTTTCCAAACGGTATTGTTAAATTGATCAGTTATATGTACTGTTGCCGGTAACATATACCCTCAGCTTCTTTTGTTTACTTATATTTAGCCAACAGACCAATTTAAATGAAAATCTTAATTTTGAAATGTTGTTATTAAGTTAAGTGTACTTAAGATAATTAGGAATTTCGTCCTAATAATGTTTACGCAATATCTAACTTGCCCACCTGATTTTAACAATGAAACAAAAACTTACAACAAAACTTTGACAGCGCAAATCTTAAATTTGATGTCATTGTAGGTATATATGCGTGTAGGCTCAACGTTTTAACTTCATTCTTAAAGAATCGTGGTCACCTAACCGAATATCGGGTGCTGCTAAATTGTTTTTGGCGAGGGGAGCCATATGTGTTCTCTTAATCTACTTCCATCCTCGCATTTAGTCGATGTATTCTTGTTCTGAAACAATTTGTAAATGGTTTACATCTTCCTTGAGTGTCTCGAAGAGCCATTTTTCATTTAGAAAACATGAACCAAACAAAAACAAACACATAGGTGACCGCGGTTCTTTAACTCTCAGCATTATCACGCTGATTTATCTTTTTGCCATGTACCCTGCGCTCCTAATATGTTATTTATTCAAAGTCGATCAGAGTTGGGTTCGAGGATAAACAATAAAATTTCCTTTGACTTTTAGATTCATTTTGTTGCTAAGAAACTTTGGTTACAACCTGGTTTCTGAAATCGTGAAAACTAAACGGTTCAATTGCTGAAAACTTTCAAATATATCGCTTATAGTTATACATTAAATGATGATCATGAACAACCGTCCTAAAACATAAAATTGCAATATTTAGAGTGTAAAAACTTAGTGTGGTAAGCCATAGTTTGTCAGGTGATCATAACAGGAGAAAAATCGCACCAGCGTAAGAACGGATTCGCAAGGTTCTTAATCCTGAAGGCGACGACGACGACAGCAACAACAACGAATCCTATATTTTCCCTGTTGATTAATAATTGATAGAACTAACAGTCAAAAAGGAAAAGTAAGAAATGAAGGGAACTGGCCGCCTGAAATAACAAAAACTAACTGGCAGTACTAGTAACAGGCAGCTCGTAGCACAAGTCGAAAAACATATGACAGGACTGTACACAATATAAGGGGCACTTAGGCTTGCTACAGCCAGTTTTCATTGTTCTGGTGTTATTAAACCTCTGCAAATGTTTTCTTGCCTATAAAGATGCCTTGCTGTTAGTTTCTGCTGGATGATGTTGCATTAACTTTTTCTTTTATCAATTTCAGTACTCCAAAAAACATTTTTACCATCCTCAGTTACTCTACAGGTTGTATATATAGGAAACCCTGTTTTACACTCAAGAACTACAATTATTATGTCTTGTTATAAGATTGATTGCAATGAACGCACACAGAGCATTCATTAAATATATATACTGTCAGAAAGTTTCTGCCACTTTCTCGTGAAAGAAAGTAAGTTTATCGAACGGTAAGCAAATAGCAAGTTTAATGTTGGGTTTACAAATCCATCTCGACCAAACAAACTGAAAAATTAGGTTAAGAGAGTATTTCACGTCACTTGACTGAACCACGCAGACGGAAACGTGAGACATGGTGTAAGTGTCCAACGGAAATATACTATTTGCAAACGATGGAAACGCAAAATACGTTATTACTTCATGTGAAAAAGGTATTTTGAGGTGCTAGAGAATAAAATAGATGAACTGCCGACAAAATACATAAAAATTTAAATAAACTGAAACAAAAAAGAAAGCTAACTTTGGGAAACAACGCAAGGATTTGGGGCATTTTACTTTCAAAATACTAGATTGATAAAAGATATAAAAAGTTAAGCCAATTTGCAATTAAGAGTTTTCATTACACCACTAAGGTTGACATACGATTAAAACGCAGCTGTATTTTGAGTAAATAAAGTCGAATTCAACCCCCAAACGCTTGTGGTTTAATAATATCAGACAGACATTTCCAGAAGACTCAATTCCAATCTCAGCTGAAAAGGATGTTGTAGAAAGCATCTTCAGCTTTTCAACAGATTATTCCACGAGTTTGGAATTTGGAACCAAACCAAAAACTTAAAGGTAACTTGTCTTCACTCTCTGAGGAGGGTATCCGATGTGTTTATTTTTGCAGCCAATCTAGTGTTGCACTATACCGTTTATTTACTTGCGTATAGAATCGAACTGAATCAGAGAGCAGGGCGAAGAAACAGTCTTTGATTAACTCAGGAACTCCAGCACTAGCTTTCAGAACTCTTTATATTCTTAAAGGTTGCCTTCGAGATATTATATCGATTGCAGCAAACCATTGCCACGAGAACAACAGTTTCCATCTTGGTTTATGTGATCAATAACTGTATGACTCTTTCTCTAGCTTAAGCAAACAAGAGTATGACAAGACAAGTTACTGTTATTTTAACATGAATTCATGCTTTCTTGTGAGAAAACTGCTCTTCAAATCCTACATGTGTTGCCAGAAAACCTAAAAAGGGTGGGTTTTATGTAAATAGCAAACACTTTCATTCTTTTATATCTTCAATTGAAAGCGATGGTTTTTGTTTTTCTGCGGCCGTTTGAAAATGTATGAGTTAATTCTAAGTATTCAGTGCCTATATTGAACAACCTAGCTTTCGTTTGAAAGTAGAAACAAAACATGAGAAACCTGCATGACAGAAAAAGATTCAAACGATGTATTTTAGCCCCGGACCAAACCACCCTGTTTTATTTAAATTCGTGAGTGGCTTCTTTTCTTAATATATCTATAGTTTATTGTAGAACTGATTAAATCATAAAAAAATTGATTATCTTCTCAAAAGAAACAAAAAACACAGTCACTTGTCACTTGATTCCGCACAATGATTAGGGCCTCCAATCTAATTATATTTTGCAAATTATCTCAAGACAAATGGTTGCGGGAACCGAACTTATGTTCATAATGTACATACTTTTATTCTCTATGAGGCAACAACTATCATCATCAGAAATTTGCACTACTTAGAGAAACCGTCTGATTTTGTACAGAACTTGAAGGTCTCTTTTAAAGCAAGTACAGATACGGTCTGAACTAGCTTAATCTTGTACGAGTATAAAATATGTCTGCTTCCCAAAGGGTATTCACGTATTGTTGCTTCACAGACGCGAGTCTATCAAATTGCGTGATTGCAGTTAACCAGCAATCAAAACACTAAGAGAGTTCAGCCGATTTTCGTTTAAAGTGGCAACAATAAAGAGAAATAAATGGTGCAAACTTTAGCTGTCTGGGAGTTGGGACAACACACGCGAAGCCATTCAAACGCTTCTCGAATGCTCTCCCAACTTCCCGCATGCACCCATAACTCGATAGACGCACGCCAAGCAAGGACCATTTCTTAAATGGCATTGCGTGTAATGTATGAACTATACAGAACTCTACGTGTAAGTGCGGGTGGTAGATATGTCTTTGACCGCAGTTGTTCTAGTGCATTTTGCGACGATTATAACAGACAAGAATTGGATGCCACGATTCGCATCACTATTTAGCAGATAGAAGTTCGATTCTCTTCTATTTTATATCGAGACAAAGCTTTTATAGCATTCTTTAAAGCTAAGTTTCAAACATCAAACCAACATTAAAAAAAAAATACAAAATTTGGAACCTTTTAACTGATTGATCATGTATTATTAAGCAGTAGGAGAAACAATTGAAGAAATTTCAACTTTTTTCAAGTAGCTTTTGTAATGGTTTAAGAGAGTATTGTACTTTATCAGTTTGCGTTTAAAGTGGTAATATAACAATACAATAAAAATAATAATAATAATACTAGACTAGCGAACAAGTGCACTTCGATTTTATTCGTTTTTAACGTCTGAAAATATTTTATAGCTTTTGGACTTTTGACATTTTAACTAGAGCTAGAGTTTGACATCGGTAATTGTTTTTGTATACTTTTGAGATTTTATAGAAGATTGTTAAAATAATAATAATAATTATAATAGTAATAATAATAATAATAAAATAAAAATAATAATAATAAAGAAAATTATAACAATAATAATAACAATAATAGTAATAATCTTAATAATAATAATAATAATAATAATAATAACAATAATAATAATGGCATTACCCAGGCGGTATTTCCACAGTACAGAGTAGCTCTTCATCCACCTGGGGGGCCAACGGCTTTACGTCCCTGTCCAAGGACGGTGTGGGGAAAGAAGATCACCTAAATACTCAACCCCATGGCCAAGCCGGGCACTGAAACCAGGACCTTCTAGCTATCAGTCAGAGATCTTATCAACTGAGCTAACGTCGCATGTTCTAAAAGAAATGGTCCATGCTTTTGTTGTGTATCCATGCAGTAACGTAGCTGAGCAAAATGTTTTGGTGGGACCCAACTTGTCAGAGTAAAGCCTAGGTGGGTCCTTGGTTTAACCTTGGAAAATGTTTGAAATACTCATTCCTGAAATCGCTGCAAATGCATCCAATTATAAAAACTAGCTAATATGGAACATCGCTTGAGTCACTTTTCTTTGTATACAGAATTTTTTCATGATGCAGAGATTTAGCGTCGATATGGTCGATCCGATAAGCCTTTTAAGAGCGATTTCCTTTCATAGAAGCCGCTGGTGAAAGTTTTTGGAGTTTCTTCAAATAATCCAAGTGGACCGCATGCGCGCTTGAATCGCCAGCAAACTAGTGTCAGTACGCGCCTAACTGAAGACTTAGATGGCTACAGCGTTGTATGGTTTTCAGAACCCTCATATTTGTATGTTTTTCTTCGTTCTTTCAGACTTGGATTTTTCGCAAAAGTGAAGTGTCAACACAATTGAACATGAATACTGGAAAGGTAACCTCGTAACGTTCAAAAGCTTCCGTAGCTCAGATTTCCAAGTGCCCCTGGCGTTCGTACATGTATATAGCGGTTTTGTTACCGGAGATGTGTCCAATACCCCTGGTTTAGCTAGCTCACGTGCTGGACATGAGAAAGTGTACGCAGGGTTCAGGAACACAATATGGTTATAATAAGTGGTTCATCTATTCCACCAAGAAGTATTTTAATGTTCCTGAAGAAAGTATTGCTCCTTTACTCGCTCTATTATTTGGTTAGAAAAACTCGTTATCGTTACCATACAAGAGTCGTTTAGTAAACGGAAGGGGGTTTCATTGCAGGCATTCCTTTCATTTATTTTCTTGGTTTATTATTACTGATTTTGTTGTTGTTACTATTAATAAAAGAATTACTTTTATAACTATTATTATTATTATTATTATTATTGTAATAATTACTCCGTTTGAGAGGTTTTAGTGGAAATAAAGACAAATAGAGGGTTTGCCAATGAGTCAAAATAGCCAATGAGCTAATATCTGTAGGATACAGCTATATTTGGGATTGGTTTTTTGAAATACAACTTTAAAACATGAACAATAAATTTAGCACGCGTTAAGTCAGTTTAATACGTCTACGGTTTAACTTAGTCAAAACTGAATGTAGGATTGCACGCACTGTGTGCGAAGTAAGCGCAGTTAGTAAGATCACGGGTTTTATCTCGGGCCAGGTCGAGGGTTGAACTTAAGGCGACCTTCTGTTACTACACTGTATGTGGAGAGGGACGCTAAGGCGTTGGTTTAGTCTCTGAACGTTCTATCGGGGGACTTAAAAGAAGGTCGAAGCTTAAGATGAGGGCGACCTGGGATAGTACATGTACACCACATGGATGTAATTTGTAACCCTCGACAAATAAAGGGTCTTCATTTTACACTTTATCCCACTGATGATTATTCATCGATTTGCCTTTGCTTCAGCATAAATCTTAGTGGAAGTTGTACATTTTTAGTTTAAACACGCGTATCGGCTTCGAGAGGCACGTGGACTGTTTCTTTGTTGTTTTGTATTTGTTGTTAGTGTTTTATTTCAGTGGCCTTTTGAGATTCACTTCTTAAACGTTTAAATGATCAACCACAAAATAAGTTTTTCCACAGCTCCAGAACATAAAGAAGAGTGAATCCAAAGCACTTTGACCAGATTTCCGTTCTTTTTGCAGTTTCTAGTGTTAGCACTTGCTCTTGTTACCGCGGTAGCCCTGACGCTACAAGAGCAGCCGGAAATAAAGAGGACAGACAAGAAAAACGCCACGCCTTACGAAAAGCTCGCCAATGACACAGAACTGAAACGAAAGCCTCATCCATGTGATCAAGTGAAGGACGAAGATTCCGAAAACAGCGTGAGATCAAAACGCAATGCAAAGTTCATCTGCAAGCGATACACAGAGAGTGAGCTTCTAAACAGGATGAACTGCTCGGGAACTTTTAATAAGAACTATCTGGCTGTAACGCGAAACGAAGCAAAGAAATTACCAAACCTGGCAAAGCGACTTCGCCGAAGCAAGCGTAAGAAAGGGCGACGCAACAGGAAGTTGAGAAGAAAGAACAAGAAAAAAGGCAACGCAGAGCAAGATTTCGAAGGCAGTGCAGAACAAGAACCACAAAGTGCGCGACAAAAACGTGATGACCATGATGATTTGGCACACGGCGAGGTCAAAACCCTCACCGAAGACTGCTTGAGTCGATGGTCCACGTTTGAGAGTGTCTTATTGCGACCATGTGGTGTGTGCCCTACTGTTACACGTCAGCCTCAGAGCCCGAGACGCTTTCCCGAGTACCTGAATGGGCTCATCTGCCATCCTGAGGATAGCACGGTGGTCAAACTTCATGGCTTCTCAATTGGTCGCTGTGTTCAGGAGACCATAACGTTAGACCTGGTGCAATGGACGGGAGAGTGGGAGGAAGACACGGCTCTAACAGCTCAGAATGGAGTTAAAACTTACGTGGAAAAGTGGGAGGCATATGAGCAAGATATTAACAGCACGTGTTCCTTTTCATTTTACAAACCGGATTGAATGGAATATTTGCATTGTGTATTAGCCATTTCACGCTAGAAGATAAATAAATCGCCTGGACGGACAAATTCCTGATGCGAAAACGGGACAAACAAATTTTAGTCGCCTGGGTTTGTCCAATTGTTTGTATAACTATGAAGACGATTTTTCAAGACGACTTCTTCGTTCAGACAAACAAGTCACCCAAAGTTCTACCTGAGTTTACATTTAGACGAACAAATGGGTAACTTGCCTGTTCGTGTGGGAATGGAGCTATCAAAAGAAGCAATGAGTTTTGGGAAACTTTCCTGAAAAACCAGGATGGCAGCAAAGCACAAAGAATAAATCTTGACCATCACCAATACCGACTACTACTTGGAAATCAAAAATCTATAACCCCCGGCCAAATCCCTCTTCCTCCCCCCCCCCTTTCCCGGCAACAGACCGAATGTTTTCGCTCCACCCAGTAGGAACTTTATTCAATAAATCAGTAATTCCTTTTTACAGAGCCGCTGCAGGACAACTACCACAGTATCGCTCTTGCAAAAAAATCCATTCATGTGTATGGTTCATATTGAAAGGAAATTTCTTCTCAATTTGCAGAAAAAAGATCTCGAAAATACTGATTTACATGTAAGTCTTAAATATTATTTTAAAAACATGAATATGTACTAGCCAAGACTCTAAAAAATCGGGTTAAAACGGGACATACCGATTTTTGGAGGTTTTGAAAGTCAAAAATCGGGACTATTCCAATAAAATCAGTAAGGTTGGCAGGTATACGTTTCGAATTCACATTAATTGACCAAACTGTCAGACGATTTTTTCATCTTCTAGTGTGAAAAAGCGATGGGTGTTGTTGTTGCTCATTACAGCATCACTAACCACCACTCCCAGCGTTAAAGAAAATTACAGAAAAAACTAAAAACTAGTAAGAATTGAATATGTTTGTATTATGCCAAAGAAGATAATTAGAGAATTACAAATTGAATGCAAAAGTTCTTTGAAAGTTGTGGCTCAATACATGATAAACAGTCAGACAGATAGGTAGATAGACAAACTGACAGGCAGACAGACAGACCGACAGATAGACAGGACAAGACATGACAAGGCAGGACAAGAGAAGACAAAACAACTTGGTTTAACAACTTATGATAATTACTTTGAATGGAAATTGTTTTTCAAGTATGCCGTATTTATGAGCGCATGTACTGTCATTAGATGGACGACGTCATCACTTATAACTTATGCATAACTAATTTTGTAAATAAAATTTCAAAACAAAAAAAAACCCATAAAGTTTTAAGAAAGTTTACAAGTTCTAATTTCTTCTTTTAGTTTCATTTCTTATTTATGTTCTTATTTTAGGCTGCGAACACATGATATCCACTAATTTCAGTCAAATTCTCTGCAGTATTGTGCAAAAAAAAATTGAAAAATCAA
>JAOBRG010395934.1:0-10315 GCA_027574985.1 Umimayanthus nakama | reverse complement strand
AGATTTTGCACAGTAGACTGATGGTTAATAGTCTCTTCTCCCACTTGTATAGAGGTGACACTGGGGCGTGCTTTGTACTTCGAACTTGTGACTGCCAGTTCAGTTTTGTCATGATTTAGCTTTAACGTATTCGCAATCATCCATCGGATTATTTCCTGAACGCAGCATTCAATTCTTGCCTTGGTCAAGCTAGCATCCTCTTCAGAGTCAGTCTTGTTAGTCAAGTTTTGACGAATTCAGCTTCAGGTCAATAGATTCACCGTATAAGATTCGTTGACGGAGCCCGAAATAACTCTGGATAAGTTAAGATGGTCTCTTGAGGAGGCACTTGATCGCAAATAAAATTGAAAATAAGGATAAAAACAAAGAAAATGTTTTTTTACAACTAAAAAGTTGGCCATCAGGGCGCGCATAAAGATAAGCCAGGGGCTTCTGTTAAACACTGAATCGTCTCACTGTTATCTTGAAACCTTGAAAGGTTAAACTCTTGAATTTTAAAAAAAGAATCGTTCTTTCGAGAATCAGTGCAAGGGGATAGGGAAAAGGATGCTGATCATCTTTTATTTACGTGGTCTTATCTAGCGGAGTAGCGCAATGTTTGTCAGATCTAAATACAGATTTAACATTCCACCAAAACTTCTTGTTTGCAGTTTGGAGCCTATTTGCCATTGTACTTGGTGTTACCCACGCTATTTTGCCAGCTGTTTCTTGTCATAAGGTTCCTTGTGCTTGTTATCTGGAGCTTGCGAAGGACCTGGAATCCACACTATGAAGATCAGGTGTTGTTGAAGACCTACTGTTATTTAACGTTATTTTATCATAGCAAGGTTCTGTATGTGAAAATACATGTATTTAGGGGATGTTTGTGTGGTCCGGTCCAACCCTCTAACGTGAATGGCAATTATTTTTACCATACTCTTTCTTGTGAAGAAAGGACTTGTAAAATAACAACAATAATTAGATAATAAAGGCGGGCGCTTGTCCGAACCACGCCCCCCTCACTAAGCCGTGAATCCGCCCCAGATAACCTGTTGCTTTCGGTTGCTGTGAGTTGCTGTGTAAGGAGCGTCAACCCGATCGGAATAAGGTATCAGGCAGTGTTTTCTTGTGGGCATTGCGCACTTGGATAAATTGTTATCTTATCAATATTATCAGAGCTCTTTGATAGATTTGAAAAAAGCACCTCGTAAACATTAAACGGCAGACGGTAGTTATGGAAATATGAAAGAAAATCAGTCGCAGGAGCGCTTGCCGAGACTGCGAGACGATTCCGATCTTAGCTTAAGGATCATAAATAGGAAGCTTCCGAGAAAAAAAAACCCGGGTTGCTACACTTGCAAAACCGACGAAAAATTTAGCGTCATCGTTCCTAACGTTTGCAGCCTTTATTAGCCAATAAAACTAATACTTGAGATAGATGTTAACGCATTGAAAAGTAGACAGCTAGTTCTGGGGAATCGAAAGCAGGAAAGTGTCTTTCGGCGCTCTCGTACTCAGTTGCGAACACGTTAACCTATTTCGGGTAGAGTTCTATGTCCATTTTTCGAAAACAAACTTTTTCGATTTAAACTCAACTGGAGAGCCGGCTAGCAGGCTTGTGTGTACTAAACAAACCTTGCACTGTTTTTTTTTGACAGGCAACTTTCGAAAAGGTGCCTTTGGCTACTGTGGCAAACTTTCACCACGTGAGAAAGCTGTTTAATACGTTCACGACAAGGTTTGTTTGGTGTTAAGGTCATTTTTATAAGAAGTCAAGTAGTATTTTTTGCACGTCGATGCGGGATATTGCAAAGAAGAATTCGAAAAATGTGTTCTACTTTCCCGAGACCGATAAATTGCATGAAGAATCGGTGACGTCATTGAAGCTTAGCATTTCCATGTGTTTTGCAGGCCCGCGGAGCTACTGAAGCCATGGTATGTTCGCTTCAGGGATTTGGTATACGAACCAAAGCCAGGTATGGTCTTCCCTGCTGACACAAAGTGTCTGATTTTGATATATAGTTTTAACTTAAATGGATACATTTTCAAACACTTTTTGTTTTTCAGAGTTCAAGTTTTCTACCCAGATACTCTCAACAATTGTGGTCGCAACTATCATTCTGTATGCGGTACGTACGGTACATGTATCCCATCCTTTATTCTTTTATAAATATGGCCATACGAGAGCAACTCGAATTCTATTCCTCAGTTCATCTTTTTTGCTCTTTCTGGTTCTTTCCTTTTCTCTATGAAAGCTTGCCCCTTCCATCACATGCACGTGCTTTCGTGACTAAGGTTGCTTCTCTCGGAACGGACACCTGTAGTAGGGACATCTTTTAAGAAAGTTTGCTCCACACAAGTGAATGCAGTTGACGAAGAACTCTAAACGTGTTGGAAACAACAGTGTTTTGCCTCAGGAGGCAATAAAAGTGAAATATAGTAAACACCTTATCGATTTAACATAATAGGCGAATAGTAACATACAGTGTACTGGTACTTTATTGGAGTATGCTTGTATTTGGAGTAATCTGTGATTTTTTTGTCACATCGTGTATGTTCAGATAGAGATTAAATTGACACGTGGTGTACATACCTCTTATTAGCCGAGTGCGAGGTCCGCACGGGGATTATGGACCGAAATTTTTCTTTCTTTTTATGGCCAAAGCGCGAAGCGCGCGGTCCATGAAAGCAAGGAAGGAAAAAATGAGGACCGTACGGACCGAGCTAACGAGGCTAATAAGATGTTTGTTATATGGCTCTGTTGATTATTAGGTTTTGGAAAGGTGACTTGAGAACTAGAGGTCCGTACGGCAACTATCAGACTTCCAATTGACCAATCATAACATGCGAGATCAGTCAGCAATATAATAATAGTTATTGTTTTATTCTTAGTTTGGAATCCAGTTGAAGCCTCTCAGAATATGTTAAGGCAAATGCTTTCTAACTTAGGCTGCAACAGTCGTATGCAGTCTTTGTTGTAGTTCGTACATAACTTATCACGATTACCATTTTCAATACTACTGTTATCGTTTTACTGTGGTTCTTGTCATCGACCACTATTGCCATTGTCATTGTCATCGGCCAGTCCTCAAACACATCTCTGGGCCCGGTTGTACGACGAGTGAATAACTTTATCCAGCAAATAAATCCCTTTCCAAGGGATAAAATTTGCTCGTTATCCAGTCAAAGTTAAGAATGCGTCAGTTTTTCTGCGTGATAGGAGTTCATCTGCTGAAAAAAGTTATGCACTCTTCGTACGATCGGTCCGTTATCATTACTGCTGCTCTCTTCGTTTCTTTTTTACCAACCTTTGCCTTTTACTTGTGGTGCCCTTCAAAGGACTGGCCATGAAAATGACATTATGGAGCTTTAGATTTGAAGGGCCTTCGCGCCGCTCCAACGCCAGAACCTGTGTTTGGGTAACACGCACGACCATGACCACTTACATGTAAACATAACCAACGTAAAGATCTGATAAACTAGCATCGCCACCACCACCGTTATCTCCATATATCATCATCATCACCATCATCAACATCATCATCACCATCATCATCATTATCACCATTATCATCATCATCAACACCATCATCACCATCATCATCATCATCAATCCCAACACCATCATCACCATCATCATCATCACCATCATTATCATCACCATCATCACCATCATCACCGTCATCATCACCATCATCACCATCACCGTCATCATCATCATCATCATCACCATCATCATCAACATCATCATCATCACCATCATCATCATCACCATCATCATCATCATCACCATCATCATCATCACCATCATCACCGTCATCATCATCATCAATCCCAACACCATCATCACCATCATCATCTTCATCACCGTCACCATCATCATCATCATCATCAACACCATCATCACAATCATTACATCATCACCATCATCATCAACATCATCATCATTATCACCATCATCATCATCAACACCATCATCACCATCATCATCATCATCAATCCCAACACCATCATCACCATCATCATCTTCATCACCGTCACCATCATCATCATCATCACAATCATTACATCATCATCATCATCAACACCAGCATCACCATCATTATCATCACCACCATCATCATCATCATCATCATTATCGCCATCATCACCATGATCATCATCATCAACACCATCATCACCATCTTCATCATCACCATCATCATCATCATCATCATCATCAACACCATCATCACCACCATTATCATCATCATCAACACCATCATCACCATCTTCATCATCACCATCATCATCATCATCATCATCACCACCATCATCATCATCATCATCATTATCATCATCATCACCATCATCATCACCATCATCATCATCATCATCATCATCATCAACACCATCATCACCATCTTCATCATCACTATCTTCATCATCACTACCATGTTTTGGCATTACCATTACCGTACTTATGTCACATATGCCACTGTAGCAGCCATTGCAACAGCTACCATTACCTTCCAACATGGTTTTATTTTTGCTCGTACTTTTTGTAGTTCTGCTACCCATATACTGTAACATTTCATTTCTCAAATGTGGAAGCAGTCGAGTCTGCCCTTTCCTCCTGTTTATTTTGTCCGCTCAATATACTGCCGTGGTTGTGTCCTTTCAGTTATTGTTGAAGTCAACCGTGTATGGCGACAAAATTGTGGCAAAAGTTGGTCACTTTCTTGGCGATAACAACCAAGAAATTGTCAAAATAACTAAAGGTAAGTCCAGCTGGTATGGCAATTTTCCATGAATAAGTAGCAGTAACTATCTTTATCTTGTAAAACATGAACATTTGAACATACTTTTTACACATCGTGTAAGACAAAGGTATAAAGGCGGGGGTCTTAAGAATTCCAAAATAACCCACATTAGTTTTTTCCAAACAAGTAGATAGCACTTTTCGCGCATTCTGATTGGACCACGGGCGGAGGGAAACTCTGGTTACGAGTATTAGAAGTTATACTGAAATAAAATAATTCAAACCTTTGTCTCGGACGTGTGTTAATTTGTATTCGCGAAGTCTTATTTCCCGTATACATGTAAACCGGCGGCTTAAAACCCCATCTACAAGCTTGTTGTGAACTTGTTTTGCAACGACTTCGTCACTGCCATCCTAGCCTCCCCGGGGTACAATTTGACGCTTCCGATTAAAAGTGTCAAGGGTTTTCGCCCTCAAACTGCATCAAATTGTTCCCCGGGGAGTCTGCTAGGACGACCTCCGCGACCGCCATTCCGAAACCGTCTGCCTCTTTTTGAAATACAAATGGAACCGTTATTATTCACGAAAACAATTGGACATGAGTGACGTTTCATCCGTGCACGCGGACGATTTATTTGAATATGTCAAGTGTTTCACATATGTATATCTGATTGGCCAAGATAGGGGCGACGCCCACTTGTATCCTACTATATTTTGTGCTTAGGTCAAAATTTTGATGTATATGACGTAATCATTAAACTGGGCCGTTGTGGAAAGAACCTAGTTTACGCGGCCACAAAAGGAAGAATGGGGCTAGACTTGAAAGCAAACGGGAACGAAGTTGTTGCAAAACAAGTTCACAACAAGCTTGCAGATGGGGTTTTAAGCCGCCGGTTTACATGTATATGGGAAACAAGACTTTGCGAATACAAATCAACACACGTACGAGACAAAGGTTTTAATTATTTTATTTCAGTTAAACTTCTAATACTCGTAACCAAAGTTTCTCATCGTCCGTAATTGGACCATAAAAAGTAGATATCCATCGTTATTTCATGCGCGATGGTACGCGCGCTTTCTTTCAGAAACAAGCTAAGGCACTTTTCACTATTTTAGAGCATTCAAAAATGAAAATCTCCAGATCTATTCACTGATCTGGCAAATACTAAAACCAATTATCCCCCTCAGTGGCGATAATTGTATATTCAGTGTACATTATACGTGCAAGCTCAAGTCAGCTCAAAACTTTGATGCACACCTAATGCCTCTTTCTTCCTACAATTTGTTTTGTTGTTATTTGCCTATAGTATAGACTATTTTGCCAAAACCTACAAGGTTAGTGTTTTGTCACTTGTTGATGTGCTAACACTATCGTGATACTCCCTTGCAGTCTCTTTTTAGTGAAGTTTATTTAGTTTGTTGATTCCAGGCTCCCTTATTGCTGGGATTGTGTTATCAACGGTGCTGTCCTTGGCACATATGGTTCACCTTTTAGTTTGCCATAGGTAAGATACAACTACTTAATGAATAAAGGAGCAATGATAATCATTTTCAAGAACTTAAATTGAAAGTCAAAACCGATAGCCTAACCGAGAAAAAAATTACAGGAGATATTGTCTTAAAAGTTGCAGTTTGTTTTGACGGTAGAACCATGGCTTTCTTGCCCCCTTTTATATCTCGCCGATATCTTTCTCTTACTTTCGAATTAGGTTGCAAATTAAAGGATGTGTGTGATAGCTACGAGATTGCTAATACATGCTTTGTTATTCGCAGAGCTATTTAATCTTAGCTTAAGCTGGTATACGTTTTGAGGAATTAACCTATCCGCAGTAAGCACCACACCACACCACACCACGCCAGGCCACGCTACACCACACTACACTACACAAAACTGCACCACTTTACTCCAGGCCACAACACAACACACCGCACCGCAGCACACCACGTCATGCCAGGCCATAACACACCGCATCAAACCACGCCATGCCAGGCCACACTACACCAGGCCAGGCCAGGCCACGCCACATTACACCACGCTAGGACACATCACACCGCACCACACCACGCAAGGCCTCGCCACACCATACCACACTACACCACGCAAAGCCACAGCATAACAACTCTACGCAAGCTCTACCATAAATTTCTTTTTTACATGTGCTGCAGGAAGAACGTATACCTTCTGTACCATACCAGAAAGCTGTTTTTCAAAGGTTCTGTTTATTCCCCAGCCAGACTGGTGGTAAGAGTTTATACTGTACATTCATAGCTGTGTGTTGAGGTGTTTGATGTGACAGCTCTCTTTAACCCCGGACAGGCTGGGCATTTTGATTTTTAGATGGCTGGATACCGGAGTAAGTGAAGTGATAATTAGTACAGACAATGATTGGGTGAAGATGTACATTTTAAGGTGTTTATGAGTGGTTACGTAACGATGACGTTATCGTTGCGTCGTATAATTAATCTTGTTAGAATTTATTTACATTTCATGGCCTTATTTGTAATTTTGTGTTTTTTTAGTTGTTTTCATTTGTGCAAATGCATGCAAACATCCTATTTGATATTCAGAGTTTAAATTGTACTAACTTTTGGCCAGTAATTAGCATAACTATGCTAAACATTATGCTTTTTTTGCAAAAATGGGGAAAACAGTGTTAGCAATTTAACTTTGTTTACATAGCTGGAACCTGCCAGCTCATACCGAAGTACATATCAAAATGTTTCCTATAAAATTCTAGGAAAGTCACTTATTTGGTTCCATTATCTTTCTCCATTGCATAGAATATATATATAAAAAACAGCTGGGGGGGGGGGGGGGAGATCAAAGAAAAATTTTAGGTATAATTAACACGAGGCACAATGTGTATACTATCTTTTACTTGCTTTGCTTTTTGTTCTATCGTAAAATAATGATAAACTAGTTTAAAAAAACAAAGACAATATGCTTCACTTGAAATGTCGTCGGAATTGAAGTTTTTATTGCTGATGCTAATGTTCCATGTAGGGCTTTATGTCTGCTAAGGATTTAAAGATCGCTTTGCTGCCTTTTAGTGCTGATAGAGACATTTTTGAGAATCACGTGTTGTGACTATGGTTTTTGTCGTCAAGCTTAGCCCAAGCCCGTACTACTGATGATAAGTCTTTGTAAGTGTAGGACTTCGCTCTTATTTTCGACTGAAAGATGTATTTTTTAAAAATTGCAACTAAGGGTATTATTTTCCTGAGGTATAGTACGTGTCGGTTTTTTAAAAATTGGGGGCTGGCCGGAGGGCGAGTTAGGGAAGAGTTGATTATGTGTTTATTAAGACTTAAATACTTGGACCACATGTTGTTTTTCTAGTTATTTGTAGCTCGGTTTTTTGTTTTTCCCCAGGGTCGAAGTTTGAGCTATTCAGGATACCAAATTGCATACATAGCCTGGGGTAAGATACCTGTCCAGTGATTGTAGTACACCTTTATACTTATGTTCCTCAACTATTTTTCTATTCTACATTATTTCAATATTTTGATCAGGTTTTCCATTTTTCTTGAACTTGTTTCCCTTCTGGTGCTATTTAACAACTGGCCACAGAAGGCGACGTGAATATCGGCGAATAGTCACCTACTGTAGACGAAGTCGAGGTGACTATCGCGATATTCACAGAGCCTGAGGTTTAGTATAACTTCACTGGTGATTATTCGAGGAAATAAAACAAAAACAGCAAACTTTTTAAAAATATTTTATTTTTCATTTAAAAAAACCCCAATCGCCTAAACATGCTTTGCGCGCGCGCCACTGCTATAACCACCTAGCGGTGATTATAGAGAAGATAACGCAGTTCTCGACCAATCAGCGCCCGCTATTTTCGATAATCACCAGTGCAATTTTACTAATGCTCATATAACCTGTAGCTTGGACGCACCCTACGACGTTTTTCAAAAGCGGAAAAATCTAAACGGTGATGGTACTTGTGAAACTCTTGCGAAAAAAGTAAGGGGAAGGTTTTGACATTTCAAAACGTTATCTACTGCAATACAATGATATTTTTTTGGTTCTGTTGGGTCTTTGGTTAAGGACACACAGGAGGAAATCGGATTTTTTTATTTTTAATTGCCACAAATTGAAAAGTTAGACAATTCCAGTGGTAAATTTGTTTCGTAAAGTTGCCAAAAAGATCAAAAGTTCTGAAAAGTGTATTACAATTTGCTTGCTTTTTTCTCAGTATTTACATATACTCAAAGATATCACAGCTTTACACTTCGTGTCAACTGGGATTTTTTAAACGCTGGCCGATAACTTTGCTAAGTGCCAACGTAATGATTTATAAGATTAGAACTACGATCCTCTCTGGTGCTTTTAACAAACTGGAGCTGCTGTAGTCCAGAAGCGTTGGGCGCATAGAAGGGTTAGACTATTTCAGAAAGGGGAGACTAGTTTTGAAAAAAACTGTTTTATCTGCGTGGGCGAGTACGCTAAATAAATAGGTTTGATCAACAAAAGTTGATATAAAATGTATGTTTTTCGCCTGTGGGATATGGTGTTAAGCTGACGTTTCGAGCGTTAGCCCTTCGTCGGAGCAGCCGAAACGTCAGCTAAACACCATATCCCACAGGCAAAAAACATACCATATCAACTTTTATTGATCAAACCCATTTATTCCAGAAAGGGATCAGCGAGCAGTAGATAAACTAGTACCGATCTGCGTTCACTTTAGGTGATAGACGGTGATATTGGTTGTTATTAGAAGCGTTTGTGCGTAGAGGGTTACCACGCCGGTGTTTCTGTTTCTCAAATTTGTCAGACCACTACTCTTTATATTGAAATATTGATCCCCGATTAAATATTTTTCTGTCATATATCTATAAAATATGTAAATCGTATCAATTTTGTATATAATGTTTTATATATAAAGGGGTCAACCTTTCTTCAAAAGGGTGTATGTATAAGTATGTGTAAACACACATGTGCTTATAAATTTACATTAACGCACAAGAACGGTTAAAAAAAACTAGCATTAAAAAACGTTAAAAGAAGAGATAAACAGAACAGTTAAGCTCTGCTAATTTCTCTGGCTTGACAAAACTCAATAAACCCTATGAGCACCATTCAGCTGACTGTGTTTGTTTGCATGGGATAGTTCTTGTTTTTCATGTATTGAAGCAGAGTTTCCTTGACAACTCACTGATGAAGTTATTGTGATTGATCATCACCTGACTTAAAGGCCCATTAAACGGTTCTTTATTTTAGTCACAACGCTACTGGCTCAACTATGTTTGAAAGTTGTTGAATCTAAATCTAACCCAACATCATCCAAGACCATGTTTTTAAATGAATTCAACAAGTTTTGTCCAAGAGACATGGTTAGTAAATTTCAATTATATGCCGCGCAGTTTGAAAATAAGACTTTGTTCACCAAAATATAACTTGGTTCACACTTTCTGAAAAATATTAGTAGTAACAGAAACTGCGGATGGATTTGACAATATGGACAAGTTTAAACTATACCGGTGGACAGTTTTTGCACCTTATAATGCTGCGGAGTTTTTGGGAGAATTAGAGAGGCTGCAGCAAGGTGGGCAATTTGGCACTCTGACAAGCTTTCGGTTTGCTTCAAA
>JAOBRG010395923.1:0-10315 GCA_027574985.1 Umimayanthus nakama | reverse complement strand
ACTAAAAGGGGGGGGGGGGCATCTAATAGATATGAGGCATTTATTAGAAGGAGGAGTTTATTTCCCATCTTAAGTAACGCATTCCAATCATTATTGCAACAAACTAACTGCACTATTAAACAGTAACAATTTTCACACAACATTTGACGAAGCTTGCAATAACAAGTTAGAAGTGAATGACCTGCCAGAGTGCTTGGCGAACAAAATTCTGCTAGGGCCAAACGAAAAGAAAATTCGCCAACATTCTCAGCAAAGAACTAAAAGTCATGAAGTCAAAATGCACTTACTTTGACTTTGAACTAGAGCAAGACCTTTGATCCAGAGAGGACATTAATGAATAAACTCTTGATGGATGAAGTGGTTTATATGCTCTTTATTCTTGGGAAGACATTATCATTTATAGAAAAAAATAATTTATGGCATTTATGTAATAGATGCTTCCCCTAGGGGGGTGTCTATTAGATAGGGAGGCGTTTAATAGAGAGGGGCATTTAACCCAAAATTCTATTCAGAGGGGGGCATCTATTAGATACGGGGCGTTTATTGGAAGCTGGGCATTTATTATATCATTTACGGTAGCTACAGCCAGGCCTCCCAAGATACATGCCTTGGCTGTGTGTCACACACCTGAAAAATTGATACTGCCAACTGGTAATTTTCTGTACATTTACAATAGTTCACTTGTATTTTCTTCGTATACACACTTGCCTAAAGGCTTGTGTGTATATGGAAAACACAAATGACGTGTAGCATAGTACACTATATCCCACTCGAAAGTATTGAAAACTAGTATGTATTCTTACTCCTGCTGAAAATAATAGGTGAGTTTCATGATTGGTCGTGGAACTTACCTGTGAAATACTAACGCTGTTTCTTTGTTCTGTAGGTTGATGAAAATATTACAGAGATGGTTTGTATCACCTTCAAGTCAAACTCATTGAAGGAAGTGACAGTTTGGGATGTTTGTTATATATCAGAAATACACATGAGCTTGCCCTCAGCAACGAAAGTGTTTTTGTCAGATCTGAACCTGGAGGCGATCACACTTGATGCTCCAGAGTTGGCTGAGCTTTACCTTGGACCATTACAATTGAGCAATCAATTGAGTGGATTTGAGTTACATACAGGAAAACTCCGCAAACTTGAAGTGATGGAACTTAGTGAGCACTCCTCCATTGGTGTGAATGAGCTTCACCATATGCTCAATTCCAACCCAGGTTTGAAGATTTTGGAACTCGAATGTTTTGTTCCAAAGATTGAAATCACTGAAACACTGTGCCCTAGTTTGAATGAGTTGTCAGTGTCTGGCTCAGTTAACGATTACTGCATCAGTTGTATCAAACTGAGAAACTTGGATATCAAAGGTGACTGCATTGGACCTGACGACAACAAACAGAGATGCATTTCTGTCACGTGCCAAGAAATTTTCTTATTAGATATTCACCAAGTGCCTAACCTCGGACAAGTTGTACTCCACAGTGGTAAGATCACCAATTTTTCACTCAGTGAGAGCAGTGAAATCGATGGTTCTATAATTCCCAAATGCAGCACTCACATCAGCTTGGGAAAAGGTGCAGTGATTGGATCTTTGAGAGTAACCAACATCAAACCGAGTGATCTTGATTGCAGTTTGGATAGCAAAATTGACTGCATGTGGCTCAACAATTGTTGCCTCACTAGTGATGAATTGAAGGCACTGATCTCCAGCAATTTAGTTGTGAAGAACTTGACTCTTAAACAGTGTAAAGGACTAAAGAGTTTGTGCCTGGAAAACAAGTTCTTAGAAGACATAACGATCCTTTGCTGTGATGACCTGCTGGAGATTTCTTTGGAGTGTCCTCTGGCCAGGCATCTCAGACTTAAAGATGTCAAAACCCTGCGTAAAAAGGAACAGGGATTTGAGAAGATGATTGCAGCAATTCAAGAGAAGTTCCCACAATTGCATGTTACTTCATAGACACAAGTCTGTCATTTTTACGATGTAGTAGCTATCACTTCCATACCACCAGCCTAAGGAAACTCCTTGGTATCAGGTGGCAAGACAAAATCTCAAACACAAAGGTGCTTACCGTGCCAACTTGCATTCACACAATGTAGTAACAGTTGCATTTGGCAGGTCATGCAAGTCGCAAACCAAACCATCGGCTCCCAAAATAAGCTGCTAAATGGTGTGTGCTAATATGGAAACATCTCCTGCAGAAACCAAAAGAAGCATTTTAAGACCCCCTAAGCTTCTTGGACTGTCCTGTGAAGTTTGCAGAACAGTTGCAGCATAGCATTGCGGGCAGCTTAGGACGATCATGAAAAGGTTGTCTAGTATGTTTTTCATTTCCTCACTGCCCAAGAACATTCAGAGCACAGATTGGCCTAACCACTTACCAGCCATCGGCACACCCATAGAAAAAATTATTGATGATCTTCATCAATTCGGTGGATGAACACACACAGAAGCTATTGTTTAAATGCTCTTCGAGCAATTGGCTGTAACTTACATATTAAAAGTTAGCTGTGATTATACCCCTTGGAGTGGATGGAAGAGACGGCAAGATTGACAGCTTAGACAAACTTAAAAAATATCAATGTATCCTAGGTAAATCAGCGAATTTTAATTATTTTTATGTAAACTATTGTTAAAAGTTTCATGAGGAACAATCAAGTAAATATGTATTGGGACTGGATTACAATATATTGATTGTAACAGTTATAACCAGAAAGTTCTGATACAGTAACACTGACAATGAGTGTGACAGTTACTGTTGACGTTTGTACCATCCACATAATAACAGGCGTAGCTCAGTTGGTTAGTGTGCGGCCTTCGAAGCTGAATGTTCCCGGCTCGATCCTTGGTGACTCCATCCTCTACTTGTCTTCCTGATCTGTATAGCTTCTCTTTTAGCTTTATGTTGCCGTAAAATGGAACATGCACAGAGGAGGGGGGGGGGGGGGGGGAGTGCGTACAAAGGAGATTACATGACATTTTTATTTTGTCTGTAAAAAGCTTCATTGAAGCACTTTTACTCTCGCATAAACCTTGCTATAGTAACATGTAAATATCAGGTAAATATCAGACGTGGCGCGATCTAGCAGCTCAAGTATCACAGTCTCACCGATTAGATCAGGAGCGGTATCTAAACCGTCAGTTACGTGAGCTTAAAACAACTAAAGTTCAGATTTTTCCTCGGCGCATGTGGCAGATAGCCAAGGGAATGAGCGGAAAATCACAACCGAATCCAGCAAGTCCAGTAAAAGGTCTGGACGGTAATAATGTTCAATCATCTGCAAAGCTACTTGAGGATCGGCGCCGATATTTTGACAACCTAATTAATGCTTAACAAGACGAAACACCCTCAAATTTAGACATACCTCCAGCTGTCGAAGATCTTTCCATACCAACATGCGACTTTACTTTATCCCAAGTGCATCAAGCTGTCAAACAACTCAACAACTACAAAGTGCCTGGATGTGATTATGGTATCAGTGCAGAAGCTCAATTAAGCTAGCTCTGATCTTCAAGTAAAACTAACCAAGGTATGTAATACTAATATGGTCAAGAATGGTCTCGTGGCACTCAACCAGTGGACGCATAACTTAGTTATTCCCATTCTGCAGAGTGGAGATCTGAGCCAAATGAACAACTTCCGTGGCCTTTGCTGCCAATCTGTACAATTTACTACTTCTGCTACGAATCCAAAATTCAGTTGACGAAGTCCTGCGATCAACCCAGGCTGGTTTTCGAAGAGGCTGTGATTGTGTCGAGCACATTACATGTTACTCCCTGGTAATATCCTTTGTAGACATCAAGAAGGCATTTAACTGCCTCGACCGGAACATTATGTTCAAAATCTTCCACCACTATAGCATACCAGAACCAATTACTGAAGCCATCAGAGTGCTATATACAGATACCAAGAGCTCAATTCTGTTAAATGGACAACAGTCTAGCGAATTTAGCGTGAAAACTGGCTTACTTATATGGAGATTCG
This sequence comes from Umimayanthus nakama, assembly GCA_027574985.1. Lineage (NCBI taxonomy): Eukaryota > Metazoa > Cnidaria > Anthozoa > Zoantharia > Parazoanthidae > Umimayanthus > Umimayanthus nakama. The sequence continues at coordinate 6,332 of JAOBRG010395923.1, read as the reverse complement.
CTAGCCCCCTTTTTTCAACGTTCTGGTCGATTACATCATGACCAACAGCGGCCACAAACACCTCGGCTTCTCTATGCAACGTCGACTCTCCAACCGATCCCCTGAAGTCCGCTTAAACGACCCGGAGTTCGCTGACGATATTTCCCCTCCAGAGAACGGCATACCAGCAGCACAAAGTCAACTATTTGGACTTGCATCATCGTCCAAAAACACCAACCTCATCAAAAGCAATTCAAAGACCAGAGTGCTCGCTCGAAACATTGGTTCCAACACACCTATCTAGCTAGAAGGAAAGCCACTGGAATTCGTCAGTGATTTCAAATATCTGGGTTCCTACATCCGATCCGGCCTCGGGACATGATTTCATAGTCAGGAAAGGAAAAGCATGGGGAGCCTTCTGGACGCTCAAGAGTTACCAGCACACTGCCACTATCACTGATGCTCTCCTTCCTGAATTCGTTTGTGCTTTAATAGCGCCCTGCCGTACGGATGCGAATCTTGGATTCTGGCTGAAGATCTGCTGTCCCAAATTGACAGCTTCCAAGCCTCATGCCTGCGAATCATGAACGACATCTCCCGCAGAAATCATGTGTCCAACTTGAGTCTATTGGAATCAGTAAACGAAACACCATTGCCAGGATTGGTCCAGGCGCGCCAGCTGCGGCGCCCTACATCCCATCTAGTCCAGCAATTCTGCCGTTGGGAGTCAGCCAGGGCAAACGACGGCCAGGAGGAAACTACATACAGAGAGTGCATCAATTGCTAGTGTGTTCTCGCAAGAATACCCGCCAATTGAGGCTGAAATGCGACGGGCAGCAGGAGAGCGGGTAGAAAGGAAGAGCCGCACGGCTGCCTGTAGTCGCCCATGATGACCCAGCCGACCAAGAGAGACCTCGACTGTCAGGGATGCGGCCTCGCCATTTGATGTTGTGGATGGAGCGTAGGTGGTAAAGCTGGAGTCTTGTCAGATTCACGACTTTTCTCGCTGTAAAGAGTGGTGCATTCGATGGTAACCCGCAGTTAAGGAACTTCTGGAAATAAAATTAAGTCTTTTAAACAGTAAAGAGTAGGTACACTGTGCGTCATAGTTAGCATGCGTAGCCGGCGGTCTTGTGAAAAGACGGAAAATTCGATGAAGGGAAGTTGAGATAAGGAATCAGAGAAATGATATTTTAAACATGCAAGTCAGCATTGTTAATGCTTAAAAAATGTTGAAACACCGGATCTTTTTAAAATTGGCTCCCACTGCACCCCTGCTGAATCTTCATTCCCTCCCCCCAATCCCCTTCCCCGGCCCCTCTCGGTGACTGACTAACTGACAGTCTGACTGGTCTGTGTCATCAGCTAGCTGTGTAACCTCGCAATCAAGGATTTCGAAAAACAAAATGGAGGAGGTTACGCGATATTTGTTACACAGTTTCTCAATTGGTTTGTTTCATTCCCGTATCTAATGAATCTTTGATTTATTGAAGGGGCAGTGAGATCAGAATGTCTAATACTGAATATGGTCATTACGAAGAGATACAAACACAGAACAAAGGCTCGGGCGATTATGAAGAGGTCGGCTACTTTGGGCCTGGAAGGTCGCACTCGCAGCATTCTGCTCCATCTGCAGTGCAGCGCGGATCTGCCAGCCCAACACCAAGCCGTCCGCAAAAGAAAGGAAACTTTATTGCCAGCTTCAAAGGATCAATTCGACAAGCTACAAAAAAGAGAAACCGTCGTAAGAGTCAAGAAAAAATCATAGAAGAAAAGGACCAAGTCCGTGAGATGGCGGAGGAGGTGGGTGTCAAATCAGTCATCATTATTTTGTGTTAAGACTTGGTAAATTTGGAAATTGTTCAGCTTGAGAGCTGAGGCTTTTATAAAGTGATACTCACAACCTATGATGGTTGCAGACAAAGGAAGTCATACAAATAAAAATTATCTTGTTTTAGTAATTTTCAGTTTTCACCAGTACTTGCGCAATGAAAGAATGGAGAGAACAAAAACACAGTAACTATGTAATGTATGATGCGGTAATAATTATTTTTCAGCGATGAATGAATTAATATTGTTTACAGTGGATTATCATTACTATTTTACCATCTCGGTCACGTTTGAACCACTTGCAAGCCACAGCGTGTCCAACATAAACCGCTCAAGAACAATATCATAGGTCTTAAATCGATGTTGATTCAGGACAAAACTCGACTGTCTCGCTGTGACGTGCTTGAGTATAATACATGTATAGAGTATAACGTATAGTTAGTGCATTAGCATTGTGTTTCGTGACTCCGAGTGTTTTAGCATGCTGAATAAGCTATAAACAAGCGACTGAAAAGAAAGGATTGTATCATAAAACCTTTACTACAGGTGCTTAACGCGTGAGTACTTGTTTGAATTCATTTCTTTGAATAAATCATATACAATATCTGAAAAATAGTTCAGACATTTTTTGATTTTTTATTTATTGACAGATCCAACTATAACCTGGCTTTGCTGCCTTGTACATTGTGAACATATTAAATGCTTCTATGTTTGGACAATGACAATTCTAACGTGATGACAACAGAGCGATTGTTTGGTGTCATTTGATGCTTACTAACTAAATGTTTTTGACAAACAAATATAATCCTGATATGAATGTAAAATAGTAATTGTAGAGGGCTTCCGCTTAATACAATTTTGCATGATATTCTTATCAGCTTGAAACACAATCAAAATTTATTCTCCTGTGTTGAAATAGGTACTATGTACAGCAATAGCTTTTAACAAAGACTGCAAAAAATCAACAAAAATTTTGTTTTCCCTTTCTTTTGCCCATCTTCTATTTCTGTGCTGTTGTTGTGAAGACAAATTAGAAACAGGCCATTCTGTAAAACTTTTAATTAGCAACATTCTCTAGAAACCCAAACTTTGTTGTGTTTGTGAATCCAACAGTGGCCAGTTAGTGAGTTTTGCATGTTCATCAGCAGTGTTGTTTTCTTTCAAACTTAAGTCTATTGCTTTTGTGCCCTTACTTATTGATCTTCCAACGCTCGCTGTTTATGCTCTTTAGTGTGTCTGTTCCCTCTTGTTATTGTATTTTTATCAATGTCCTAGCATGTTCTTTCATGACACTCTTGTATGGAGCCTGTGTTACCATGCTACGTAACACATACATGATTGTATCTTTAAACATTTGGCATTATTATATGTACCACTGTAAGGTTATAGTTGTGTCATCAACTTGGCTTTCTCAACAGTAATAAACAATTATTCTACAAGACCGCACTGAACATTAGCTGATAAATGATCTAATATTCACAAGGCTGAGTAGAATATTTGTGTTATTAAATGCAGTTTTATTAAATACAACAAAATTTGAAATTTTTTTTCACCAGCAAATATTTATTTGAAAATAAATTTTGTGTCTGAACAAGCTGCCGACTCAAACTGAATAACTTCCATTTCTGTTGAATCAAATATCACATAACAGCCTCACAACCATGTGTTTGCCATATATAGTCAATCACTAGAATATGAGCTGATTACCCGTGACCACCGAACCAATCAAATTGCTTGAAGTTGTATAACCATTGGACTGCATTTAACAATGTTGTTAGTTTATCTGATCACCTTGGCATTTATCAACACCTTGTCACTGCCTTGCTGTCAGAGGTTTGTTGCCGTAGGCAGGACATTATGTGAATGTGTTCTTTCATGACACTGGTGAACCACTTTGACAATGGCTATCGTAGCCTTGTCAAGAATCAACTTCACTTTCTCAACACCAGCGTATCGCGCTTATCACTGCTGTGGCTATTGTTGACTCATAATTATTTGCTGTTATATCCTACAAAAGTAGTTCAAAACAACATGCCAACTTTTGTCAATTATTCTTTTGTTATTACTGATAATTACTGTATCTAATATCCTTATAAATAATGTGAGTGGAACAATTGTTCTATATATTTAATATATCAAGTCAAAACACATACATGTATGCATACACAATACACATTAGTTTTTAAGAACCTTACCTTACTAAGCAGAAATAAAATAGTGTTGAACAATAAAAATTTAAAGGTTACTTTCAGCCTTAACAAGTGCCTGTTTCGTTTTGGAAACAGATGAAAGTAAACTTAACCATAAAATCTGGTAGCCTGTATTACTTTTATAACTAACTAAATTGCTGGGAATTGGGTAATCTTTGCTTCAAGTCAGGGTAAATAATTTTTAAAGTTTGATACATAAAATTAATTTTGGTAATCTTAATATAAGGGTAAATTTAGTTAATAAATGTGTGATATACATGTATTAAATGCTTGCAATAAAAATGATTGTTGAAATGGTTTCATCTGGACCTGTCACTGAACAAAGCCATGGAAAGTGAAAAATACAGCATTTCATCAGTGAGTTAAATCATTTTCTTTATCCCTTTATTAGACATAAGGGGCGAACCATTTGATCTTTGAGGGGGGGGAGGTTGGCTTTTTTGAAAAAAAATTTCGTGCAAGCTAAGTTCTCGCAAAAAAAAATCCTGCAGCAACAGGTGAGCGAAAAAAAGATTCTGCAATATATTCCCGAGGGAAAAAAATGTTGCACTGCATAAAAAAATCCTGCTAGTGTTTTGTATCAAAAAAAAATTCTTGCACACTATGGGACATGAATAAAAATTCCTGCTCACCAAAAAGCCCCCCCCCCCCTTCAAAGATCAAATGGTTGATCATAAATAAAAGCAACATTTATTTTTGCTGCTGCAGATCAGTTACTGTCACATTATTTTGTTAAAAATAAACACCCAATCAGATACTGTGAATCAAAGAACAACAGTACCAGTTTTTTTTAGTCTGTTGTTGTTTTATCAAATTTAACACTTTAAACTCCAATTAGTAACTTGAGGTTGCATGTAATATTTGTACAAATCCAAAGATGGGTCTCACGATAAGTTTATTTAGTTCAACAAGAGCTTTCACTTTTGTGAGAAGGAAGGTAAGTTAATCAGCACTGTTCAAAGCATGAGCTGTGAACTTTCACTTGACTTGTGTTTGAAATACTAGTTAAATTCATTTGTTATTAGATTAAGAAACAGCTCAATTTCATGGTAGGTTCACTTGCTGTGTGCCTTAGAGCTGCACATCAAAGTTATATGTCTCAAGTCTGTCTTTGCTATTAAAGTGTAACTAGTGAGCAACAAAGTTGAAGAACAGTTGTTGTAAGCCAACATGTATATCAAAATGAATGGTTGTTCTGCTTGCTTGCTATTTTGCGTAAACTAAAAAACATTCTAGTTAACCTACTCAGTAAGTTGCACTGTAAATTATCCTTTTGATCACCATAGCTCTAGTGCAGTTGTTGTGATTATTTTCGTATTCTAAACAGCAACTGGGCAGGAGAATTGATAAATATGTTGTCATTCATTTGAATTGTCAGGTCTTTGTTATTTTTGTGGCTCACTCATAGTTAACCAGTGTCCAGTCAGTGACCATTTTATTCAACTAAAATTATTGTCACAACTTTAACACTGTGTAACTAGTTTTTTTAATTTGTTTCAAACAAGTCAAACAATGTCTGCTTAACGGAAATCAGATTGAAACATTTTAGCATACAGTGTTAGAAAAATTTGTTCTGAATAATCTGTCTGTGGAAGCATGCACTATTGAGATTAGATATCCATTGCACTTTATGTAAACCGGTTCTTATTTTTCTTTCTATTAAAATAGTGTTTGTCAAATTAATTACCAAGTGTATGTTGAGGATCAAGAGCTTTACAGTAGGCTATGTACATGTATGTATACTGGAGCCCCATTTTGTAATTAAATTGTAACTGTTATCTGGATTGATCAAATGATCATGAGTAAATCAGGTTTACTTATTAATTTATGCAGGAGCAAAAGGAAGGAGATGCTGAAAGGATCAGGATTTTTAACTTGGTGAAGGTAAGAACTTTATCAACTGCAGTCCGAATATATAATACAAAATGTCTGTGGGACTAAGCAAGAAGTAACATTAATATTAATATGAATTAATTGTTAGATTTATAGTAGTTAGATTATTTGAGTGAGTATTTAAGGACCTTTGTGAATAGTCATGTACATTTAATTTAACATTCCTGTAACCCTTTCTCCTTTTGTTGTTGCAACTGGCAGTGGAGTTAGGCCTTCCGGTTTGCAGTTGTCTTCCCTTGTGGCCAAGTTACTTCCTAGGTCCTTTGTAACTAATTTAAAAGTAACTTGTCAAAAATGATAAGATAATTTAACCCTTGTGCAATGACATGAAATCTCAACTAATAATAATAATAATAATAATAATAATAATAATAATAATAATAGTAATAATAAAATTAATAATAATAATAGAAATAATAA
>JAOBRG010395912.1:0-10316 GCA_027574985.1 Umimayanthus nakama | reverse complement strand
GCAAGGAGTGACGGGAAAGTAGATTGGAAAACTACCCGTTGCACAAGGGGCAAACCATTTGATCTTTGAGAGAAGGGCATTACCATTTGTTTTGACCAGCATTTGGATAGCATTTACTGTCAGTAACACATTTTGACTGATCTCTTAAGTTTTTATTTCTTTTCGAGACTACATTAAATTTTTGGGAGAAGATATGAATTATGGCAGTTATATCTGCACCTAAGTGACATGCTAAATATGTTAACCTTGGGTTTCAGCTTATAGCTTAAAAAACAGTTGCAAAACCTTCAAACACAAAAACAGTGCATATGTATCAATCACAACAAAACTAAACCTAAACACAATGTCACCAGACAGATGGTGGGGCAAACACAGCTGACCAAGTATTGTACTTGCTACAAGTAGTTTTTTTACATTTTGTTACTTTATGGAAATTCACATAATTAAAAACATCAAATTCTTAATATCATCATTGTTATCACTACTATTAATTATTGATATATTTATTATTACTATCATCATTAATTCCAGTGATTTGCCATTTTAGCTGAAAGAAAAAACAAGTTAAGGTGGCTTTACAAAAATAATTACTGGTAAGAAAAAAGAAGTTTATCCAAAGTTGTCTGGAAAGGTATCCATTTGATAACTTAATAAAATAATAACAAAATAACTAGAAATATCCATGGATAGGCGAATGCTTGGAGCTAACGGGTGGACTTTCACTAATTAACATCCACACCAGGACTGATTACCCCACCATACAGGAGTAGTGACACTGGATATTCCAGGAAGCATCCTTAAGAAGGAGAGGTTTGGCGAGGAAGCTAAACAAGAATTTAAACTATCTGCCATTTTACAGCATAATGCTTCAATGAGTTTTGTTTTCTTAAAACCTCTGTATACTTACTGTTTCTTACAAAAACACCTAGAGCTGTATACTTGCTGTTTCTTACATAGAAACTTGATAAAATTTACTGAACCTAGATTTTGGACGGGTATGCTGACTAAATGGGTTTGATCAACAGAAGTTGCTATGGTATGTCTTTCACCTGTGGGGTATGGTGTTTAGCAGATGTTTCGATCGATAGCCCTTCATCAGAGCAGACTGACTATTCTGCTCCGACAAAGGGGTAACACTCCTAACATCAGTTAAACACTACATCCTGCATATATCAACTTTTGTTGAACCTAGATTATGATTTATATATATTAAACAGCTAGGTTGTCATGAACTTTATAATATTTAGTGGATGCACCAAAGGTGAAATTTACAATAAACTACAAGACAATGATACAAATTTCATTCCAGTATATACCATAATTGCTTGGCTTAAAAATCTGCTGCTTAGCTCAGAGATAACACTGCTTTACCTTGAAAAAATACTCGCTTGTCAAATACCAAATGTTACTGAAAACAGACCAGCTGTTTCTCAAACTTTTTCTCCAAATTCTTGCCTTTGAAACCTATCTTTCTGCATTCTGTAAGTTGAGTGGTATTAAACTCATTTCATGCACTTAACAAAAAACAGCAGCATGGTTTAAAAGCAAACTTTATCATTGCAAGCATAGCACTTAAATGACACACCAGTCCCCCCTCTCTGCAGCCACACTGTCCATTTTGGATTAAGTTAGTAACCACCCCTTGGTCTTGGTGAAATCCTGGGGAGAACACTGGATACAATGAACAACCTGCATTCAGATTTTTCCTAGAATGAACACTTGAGCTACTGGGATGATTGCATTCTGAAATGACTAATACTAGAATGAGATTGTTGAAGGTGTCTTGTACATGTAAACAACTAAATACAGAGCCTCTGTCAGAGACAAAATGGAGCTGGGGTGAAGTCATTCTAGCCAATGTAAATGCCATCGAATTTTCAGTTGAGATGTTGTACTTGGGAGAAGAATTTAGGAGTAAATGTTAAATTATTTCTAACAACAATTTTATGTATATCAAATTAAATTTTAAAACAAAGTTCTGTAGAAAAAACAGCAGGTTAAACTATTAACTTATGTAAAGATTTCAACAAGTCAACAGTTTTATGCATCTGGAAGAACAATATATCGACAGATAATGACAAAATCACAACTGCTATCTTAAACTGATATGACTGAAAATAAATGATATGATAGATATATCTGATGGCAAGTCTTAACTCGTAATAAAAACAAAAAAAATCCAATCTAGAAATACATATTTGGTATCAGTTCAGTTGACGAATACAGGTTGTCACACAAATAAAACAGTACGTAATCTTGCATGCTAAATTCTGTGGAAGTCGGCAGCCTCGAAGCACTCAATTGCATGAGTAGCACAGCAAAACAGAGAAAGCATTGAAACGTGTTACAAGATAAACAATGTCACAAAATGACAATTGTGCAAGTTAAGGTCTCACTCTGGCTTCGCTGCGTGTCAAAGGTCTGATAAATTTTATTTCTAAAACCGATTCTCTTCAAAAACGAAAAAGCAAAACCTAAGAAAAAAATCGTCCAGAAAAACAAATTTACGGTCTCGATAAGTTAATGCTTCTTTAGTCAGAGAATCGAGCAAAGCTCAATTTAATAACCTCTACGAAACGTCAAGACAAATTTTCACTTTTTGTGCAAACAACGTAGCTTGGCAAACCAAAACAATATTACAGCCCAAAGAGTAATCTGAACTTACGCTCGGGATCTATTCGAGGAACCTGAATTTATACCATCTTCCAAGTCCTCTTCTTCCTCATCCTCCTAAGAAGATCAAGATACCGGAGATACTTGCAATCAAAACCTTAGTTATCTAATTTGACAATCCTACGGAAGTTTGACCCATCGCGAGGAAGCGAGTCAGAATTGATTGAAGAGGTTTGAGCCTAGAGGCTAAAACGAAGCTAATTGTTACCGATTCTGAGACGATACTTGCTGTTTCTGAAGAGGGCGACCTCTGCACCGTAAGCAATGACATTTCAGCAAAAAATCCCTAACATTCTTGCCTAAGCTGTGCTATCCGGCTCTAATCTTCACCGGTTCTCCATCTTACTTTGCTCAGTTAGGTTACTGAGCATGCGTAGTAAGCCGTGACCAGCCCTCGCGCGTTTCATGACAAAGCGATTGTCTTGTCAAAATAAACAATTTCACCGACAGATTCTGTTGTAAAAAGGCTCTTAACTTCCTTTGACGGCTCGTTCGCTATTTCCACAAGCATTACCAAGATAACAAATTATTTAAAAAAAGCTACTTTGCACTTTTTGTAGATCGACTTAAGAAAACGGAAACACAAAGCGGCTACAGACAATATGAAGACAATTGGTGATCTTGCTTGCGCCCTCTTGCCTGTTCTGCCTTACTAACGCCATAAAAGGAAACGACTCGAAAAAGAAAGTCATATTAGTATTGCGGAGGAAAAACAATTTCTGTTTTCGTTTCACAATTTCACTTCTTATATTAAAGAAATAAGTTTTGGTTCGCGCTGTTGATGCATAGATACATTATGCAAACTGATAATAAAGTTTTATAAATAGAATTATCAAAATCTCTCCGATAATGTCAAGGTTTCAAATATTGCTTTTTAAAATGAAGTTTTTTTGTAAGCTTGGCTCGCTTGAACGTGACTGTTTTTAAATAGTGCTAACGCCTTCCCAGGGACCGCGCAGCATCTTTGAGATTGGTTTGGCATCTTAAGTGACTCGACATTTGGGGGGAGGGGCGCAAGACACTTTTTCATACTAACTCTTTTTAATTTTTAAATGTTGGGGGGGCACCTGCCCCTCGGCCCCCCTCTGCTCCGCGGTCCCTGCTTCCAAGAACGATGTGTATCTACATCAACGGCTACGCTAAAAACATTGTTCAGATAAAAATGCAATATAAACTGTGCAGTTGTGAGAAATATCAAAATATCACTAGAATTGATCACAGATCAGTGCAGTGCGTTCGACCTCTTTATAAAGATATATGCATTGGCTATAGTCATAGCAGCACGACGTCATAGCCCAGCAACTTCAAATGTTCAGTAATTCATCTTATCAATTCTCTCAATGTCACAACTCCATACGCACGGCAGAGAGAATTTGAAGCAGCTAAATCGAGTCAGCCGTCACATTACGGCTTGGTATACACACCGGGTACACATATAGTTATGTAGTTTTCATTCAATAATAAATTCAACATCGCAAAACTAAACAGAATATTACGTGATACTGATACAAAAACTGACTGACCGTTTACTTTAATTAATACCAAATTTAAGCAGGAATTTATAAATGATTCATTGCAAGTCTAATGCTGTGCTGGGCTGCGCCTTGGGGCGGCTAAGCGCCCACACTTCATGTACCCACGCATTCCCAACTCCAAGTTCGAGGCATTTTGTTTGGTGAAGCTGCAGTCCTAGCCAGGTTTGCCCTCAAATTCAAAAGCCGACATTTGGAAAGGTCAAATCATTAATGGTTCAAAACACCTGTGAAGAACATCGACGAGCTTTTTTATAGCAAACAATAAAAGCACGTAGTTTTGCCGTAAAAATGAAACGAGTGAAAAAATAGCATTCACCGATAGAATAACTCCAGTCAGGAGAAGATAATCAACGTTTTTCGTTACGAGGTGTGGTATATAGGGGTTGAGTTTTATTGACGAATCTTGATGGTTTATAACAGAGATGCATAAATAAGGAAAGAGAAAACTGTTAGTAACCTAGCCGGTCTTACTTGTTTTGTTGATTACATAAAACATATACACCTTTTTCAAAAAAGGTTGACCAAAGATAAATGAAAACCATCAAAGATATGGCGCAAAGGGATGCTGGGTAAAAGCTTAGAAATATGCAAGTCACTTATCAACGAATCTCATTTGCGTAACATTGCAGCTTCAATAGATTGCTGTTCAGTAATACAGAAACTGAGTCCACTTTATACACAGCGAGCATAAAATAATAAGCTATTACCCAGCATTCTTAGGTGTCACATCTTTTATGATTAATGTTTTTTTTGGTCGACCTTCCTTGAAATAGGTGTATACACTAACTGCAATAACAATGATCAGTAGCAGTGGTAGTAGTAGTAATAGTAATAATAATAACATCAATAAAAATAATAATTGAATAATAATGACAAGGATAATAATTGTAATCAATAATAATAAATTAAAAACTTATAAAACTAAAGTTTTATTATAATTAAAACAAAAACTGCAATCACTTTATTACTATTTTATTTTATTTTATTAATACTATTATTGTTGTAGTTGTTATTATTATTATTATTATTATTATTATTAATAATATTATTATTATTATTATTATTGTTGTTGTTGTTGTTGTTGTTGTTGTAATTGTTTAGTGCTAAAAATATGAAAGTCAAGTGCTTTGTTTGTTTGTCTTTCGTTCGCTTTTCAACAAAACTCACTTATTCAATATGAATATGACACAAAGCTGCCGAAATTACTAGCACAATGCTTATCACTCCTCAGGGAAGGAGTGCATAGAACGTTTGTGGTGGTGTAACTGTAAACATGATATTTGATTGATCTGTCATCTGATGTTGATACGGACTTACTTGAATATACTGATGTAAGATGGCAGACTCGTCCACGTTTGGCGAACCATGATTCTTGACGGAGTGAGTGTAGGCTGAGCTAGTTAGTCCGACTTTCTCGCATGCACGCCGAGCTCTTTACCACCCGCTGGCTACCAGGGAGGTCACGCAAAGATTCGCTGCATGCATCAAAGCCGACAAATTCAGTTTTTAACCCGAGTTATGTCAAGCCCAATATCGTTATCTTTATATCAGGTAGTTGTGAGAATAAATTATTTGAAAGTGCAGTACAACAACTTTAAACTGTACATGTAATTTACAGCAATCTAAAAAAAATGAACTTGCTTTCAGGCTTTTTCCTTTTCCAAGAGCAGGATACACAATCACATTTCCACTTATTGGAATCGACGAGTTTCTTTTACTCCACACAAAAGAGGGATGCGGTCCCTAAAATCATTCTTTTGTTTCTTTACTCGATTTGGCAGGCTCCAGTGCTAATACTATATGCACATGTGTTAACGCACTCTGGCCGTAATCGGTTCAGGTGTCCTTAAAGCTTAGCTTGGTTGTCTTAGGTCCAGAAACCGGTGACTATAAATATGTATATATTGGTGATGGTGCTTTTCAACAGCGTTTCTTCTGTCGAGTTTTTAAACTTCAAGTGTCCCTCCAAGGCAACAATAGGATCATTACAAACACAACCAGTAAAATCACTCAACTCTTCGTAGATTCTCTTTCTTTTCCTCTTTTGCTTAACTTGTCAAAATGCTTGCAAGATGTGTCATGAAGTGCAACTTCAGTTGACTAGCAACCGGTTTTAACGTAGTTTCGGTCAAGGTCACGAAATAGATCCCTTCTCTCGCGACTTCGTGATTGGCAAAATGAGTAAACAGATCCAACATCAAGTTCTTCTTCTATTGACTGGCGAAGAGTTAAAAAAAGACGGCCGATGGACACAGATGCCGGCTTTCAAGAATCACATGACTTACTACCTTCTAGTTCGGTTGGACCTCTGTTTTGAATTATGAGTACAATTCAAACAAACCAGTAGATATCAGCTCCAGCAATTAAATCTTACAATATACATAAATTAAAAATTAAAATGCTTGAGGTGATGGTTCGAATTCACTTAATGAAACTTTTCTTAACTCACGTAAAGAAATTTTCTTGGACCATTGAAAAGGCCTCTTCTCAAAAGCGTTATGAAGCTCTCTGGTTTTGTTTTTCAGGCACGGAAACGTAACACATTCCCTTTTATAGAGGTCTCGAAAACGTGCTGCTTCCTCACTTCCTAATTCTTTACTCTGATCGACCGAATTCTTTACTTGCGTTGCGGATGCAAGCCAAATTATTACCTGGTTGACATAGATAAGATGCGGAAATAACGTCACCGAGCCGTTTAGTGGCGGAAGTAAATCTTGAAGAAATTGTAAAACTAAATTACAAACCGGCACTTTCAAAGAAAACCCGAAAACCGATCGCCAAAACTGATAACAACGTTTGAAGTTTTTAGTCTAGTTTCGTTAGTATCGAGAACTAAATGCTGATTCTGTTACTAAAAAAACAATTTCACTAATGTTTGTTTTTCGACTTCCGTTGATGTCGAGTGTAGTGAGATAAAGTAGACATATTAATTCAATTGGTATAACAAACATATTGACGTTTTCATAGTATCTATTTCCTGCCACGATGTACAAAGAAATTATTCAAATAAGTCAATGACCATTGTTTTTGCTATTCAAGACAAATAATTAAGAGGAGACAACAATTCTCATTCTGATCCCATTTTGGAGATTAGAGAACAGATTTAGAATGGAAAACGTTACAGTGGGACCCTTTTAACTCGAAATCCAAGGCGGATACACGCTTTTTTTTGTAAGAACAAACTTTATAAGAACACCCAGGCTGAAATTTGCCCAAAAATTAAGAACAAGCTAAGAACAATCGCCAGGCTGAAATTTTGATCAGAAAAATTTAAGGAACTTGGTTGTTCCATGTACACCGATTGAGATGTACATGAACACAAAACTTGTCAGAATTTAGCTTTGGCATCACCATCGGGCTCTGGAAGAGTTATAAGCAAGCTCGTCACGTTTGCGAACGCTGTATTGACAGTTTTAAACACATAATCTTTAGTGCAATTTTCAGTTACATGCATTTTCGGGGTAGCTAAATCACTTTTAGAAACATCGCGGGAAATAAGAACATTTTAAGAACAATTTGAGGCTGAAATCGCCGAAAAATTAAGAACAGCCCAGGCTGAGCCGAAGTTTACTGGTTCTTATAAAAAACAAAACGTGTAGGAAAACTGTTCGACTAAAGGGGGGGTTGGAATTAACGAGGTAACAAGCAATAGTAAGGTTCTTCAAAGGAAACGAGCATTGCTTCGAATTAGCGGGGAATCAGAACTCCGTTTATCGGGGTCAGCTGCATTGAAACGCAACAAACACTATTCCTAAGCGAGCATGCAAGTGCCACTCCTCGGATAGCACAAGATGGAGCTGGCGTCTGTCAACTTTAAAAATGTTAACTCCACCAAATGAACTTATAAACCAACCCCTTCCTTCAAAGTTAACAAGTCACTCCCATCACTTTTCGTTCCAAATTTTCTAAAATATCTTTGTGAATATCTATCAATTACGGTACTGTATCCAAATGATTCAAAGTTTTTGTTTTTTATTAAATCACACCGAGATATCGGCAATTTTAGCGTAGTTGTACCTCAAACTTCGACTCGATCTATTGCCCTCTCCCCCTTAAACGGTATATCAGTCTGTTTCGTGACAAACGACTAGTTACTAAGTTGGTAGTGAGTAGGTGCAGACAAGTAAAAGAAATGATAGGCAGGGCAGTAGCTAGACTCGAAACTAAGGGGGTGGGGGTGGGTTGGATTTGACCTCCCCGCCTGACACTAGCTACGGCAATTGAAACATGTTCTGAAACAGTCTGTGGATGGGCTGAGACGCTGTAAGGGCCGTTTAGAAAAAAATTCGTTAATGCAAAAAGGAAATTCGATTCTACTGTGTAGAAACACTCTTGGTAGGCGATGTGGTGGAAGGTGGAAGTGGAGAGATATGTGCGACCTCGAACCTTGTTTTCATGCTATGTTCGTCGAAGTCCCGTCAAATGATCACGTGGCACGGCCAACAGCGCATGAGCTTAGTTATTTTTTTAATTCAAATCATTTGCAATTTGTTGATTGGCTACGAAAAAATCAGGTGGTTAATTTTTTTCGGGTGCGATACAATAAACATTTAGAGTTTCGAAAGATTGTTCATTGACACATTAAGTATGGCAAAAATTGCTGGCATTTAAGAAAAATGGGGCAAAGAGCAAGTCTTTCGAGAAAAAAGGAGGAAATCACACAAATTCGCCCATTGTCGGGCAAGCTCGTTCCAAGGTTCTTTCCTCTCCCGAGAGAGAGACCGTGGTTGGGTCTGGTCACGTGCCATCCAGATTCTAGGTGGTAACAAATAAAATAACGGAATATGTGCGTTTGTTTTAACGAAAACATAATATTTTTCTCGCTATACTAGGCTAAATAAGAACAAGAATCAATTTTAAGCGCATCTTCAGCATTTATTTTATTTTTTACCACCCAGACTCTGGATGGCACGTGATCAGACCCAACCAGGGTCTTTCCCTCGGGAGAGGAAAGAGCCTGGGGACAAAGGTTTTGTTGTCGGGCACGATATTGGACGCACCAGTTTAGCGCCAAAAATTAAAGAAGAGAGAGGGTGCAGATATATAAAACTACACAAGATGCCGCTGTTCAGGTTCAAGGTTCGAGTGCAGGCGCACTGATATGAGTGCCAGTTGGAAAATTCCGCTTTGACAGCTTTGCAAAGGCGGGGAAGTATTTTAATATCTTCTTCAAGTCCAGTATAAATAGATCTTTGATGACCGAAAACATTGGACCGGACTGGACCATGCGTATTAAAAAAGCACAACACTCGACATTTAAAAAACAAATACGACGTAAAACAGACAAACAAGCATTTTTCTCGAAACTGTGACGCTCGGGGCGTATATACTTACACAAACAACCAATACCAACAATTTGACGTCTTTTCGCTGCAGTTCTTTTTGAAAAAGTGATTAAAATATAGATTAATAGCGCCGATTCAGTTCAACACGTCAGACAATTGGCATACGAAATTTTGCATAGTTAGTTAATTGAGGACATGATCCAGCCAAATAAAAAAACAATAGAAAAATTTAACTACCATGTTAAAACCATACGTTTTAATATCGGCAGCAGGTCTATCCGATTTGTGAAACAAATTTACATCGTTAACTTTTCATCAGCCACGGAATTAAAATTTCAGATGAACTAAAGAAAATATTTGGCGTATTTTTTTTGTTTTAATTCTATTTTCGTGGAACTTTTCTCAGTTGCTGATTTTATTGATTTGTTTTACTAATTATACAGAGAACAAAAGTTATTATTTTGACCTATTTTGTCTGGAAATGGGAGCAACAGACCACGACCATGGCCATGGATTTCACGGAGCTTCCACTAGTAGCACAAAGTAAATGCCCGCAAGCCATCAGTTCCCTGCGCGAGAGAAAACTTGCAGTTCAAACCCACGACTTCTTGTTTGGTCAATGTCGTGAGAATTTCTTGCTTGATAACTTTTCTGTATTCTCAGACCGATCTACACATGTACGGGGCAGTAAATGAATAGTTATATTTTGCATATTTCTTCTTAAGTCGATGATTTCAAGGTTTTTAAAGTTGTCATAAGGGACCGTGGAGCTACTTTGAAAGTGGTAGGGCTGAAAAGTGACCCAAAGTGTTTGTGTGGGGGG